>JAVCKV010177196.1:0-50477 GCA_032274145.1 Herpochondria borealis | reverse complement strand
GCTATGAAAAACTAAAACTCAATTTAAACGGCAGAGTCTTTTCCCTTCTCTGCCTTTAAACGTTCGAACTTAGCCTGTTAACGTCTCGGCCTTTTGGACTAAGTGGGTACGCTAACGAAAGCCATACATTTTAATTGTGGAAGCTACGGAGTCGAACCGTACTACAAGAACCGACCTTTAATGTAAGATGCATCTCGCCCCCGTGTTATTCTTCGCTTACCCTGTGCCAGTAATAAGCGGCACTAAGAAGAAAAACCGTAACAACTAAATAAGCTAAACCGCCATTTATCGGCTGCATCCCTAAAAGACAATCCATCAACCACGCAAAGGAATTACCAGCCATAAATATGAAAAAATAAGATAAAAGCCGCTCCATAATATTAATGTTAATGTTAACTGTTTTAAACTGGTTGTGATTTAAACGGCAAGGTCTTACCCTATGCTTGCCGTTTGTGTTGCAACGTATTCCGCTTTGTGCTTTCAAGTTATACTCAAAAGTAGGTTCACCAGCTTGGAACATCTTCTTAAGTTTCTTTACCATCGTCGGAGGTAGCTATATTTTTAGCTAACAAAATAAAACAACAAATTCAAAAAAGTTCGATCCGTCGATATTCCTTTTTATTTACTTACTGTCTTTCACTACCTCCTTTCTATGGTTGTTGTGGAAGCTACGGAGTCGAACCGTATCAAAAGCCCCAACCTTTTAACGGGTTGCGCTTGCCTTCCATTTCTTTACTTCAACGGATACGGAAAAGCCAACCTATACA
This sequence comes from Herpochondria borealis, assembly GCA_032274145.1. NCBI lineage: Eukaryota > Rhodophyta > Florideophyceae > Ceramiales > Ceramiaceae > Herpochondria > Herpochondria borealis. The sequence goes on along the minus strand of JAVCKV010177196.1, from coordinate 49,710 downwards.
ATAAATCAATCGTTCCGTTTTGTCGCTCAATTATATTTAAAAGAATCTGCTGTTTAGTAGCTGCACTTCTTTTTTTTCTAAACTGTTCTAAAAGTTCCTTCGTTTCCTTTCTGCTCCTGTTCATTACCTTTGTCCCTGTTTCGTCTTTTTTTGTTCGCTCTAAGTATTCTAAGAAAATCTTATCAATACTTTTTAAAAGTCGCTCGTAATCCTCTCTATAAAAATAGTTCGTTTGATTCCCTTCGCTGTCAGATAACTTTTTTCTAAGTGTTACTATTTCTGATTCGCTTAGTTGTGCCACTTCCGTAATCTTTACCAAAGTGATTCCTAACGACTTTCTAAGTTCTGTAAATTCGTTACTTAGTTTGATGCTGTTTTCTCTTTCTGTCATTTCTTAATTGGTTATGTGTGTGATAAACTGAAAACGAAAGTAAGGTATTATTTTATACTTGTCAAGGATTTGTAAAATTATTTACAGCAGGAAAGGTTTTACAAAATCATTTATCCTTTTAATTTGCTTAATTCTGTCTGTGCTAATTTTTCCATTCTCGTATTCTGTCACTTTCTTAGTTTTTCGATTTATTGCAAAAAATCCAAAATAAAAAAAATCAATATCTTTGTAAATCCCGAAAGTAAAATCAAATTGATTGTAATATATAATGGCTTCGTATACTTCGTCAATTATTTTTACTTTATTCCATCCTTCCGTTATCATTACAACCTCCCCAATACTATACCCTTCATTGATCAACATGGTCACGGCTAACTCATTAGAAAGTGGATCACTTTCTAAAAGTCTTTTGTAGTTTTCAATGTTCTGGTTTTGGTGAATCGGTGGTGGTGTCATTTGGGCTGGTTATCTTTTTATAAACATAGCATTGGCAAAAACTTGTTGATCGGTACACTCTACGGTAGTATAAGGCATTTCACCCGTACAACCGTTGTTATCATGCACTAGTTCTTCGAAGTCGTCCATTAATAGCGGCGAATCGGTAACCAAAAAAAGAAACGTCGTTTGATAGGTAGAATTTACCTGATGCCTTGTAAGTGGTAATTTTAAATGTTACTTTTTTCATAATTATCTTTTTCAATATTAAAAAATACCCGCCCGTTTTGGGCGGGGTGGGTGGTTATTGTTTTTTAATTTCCTTCATTGTTGTAAAACAGAAACTATCTTCTTTGTTCGTGGTTGCTAATCCCTTTACGAAAGTTAAGTCATAACTTCCTTTTTCTTTTAACCACATCATAGCCGTATGACCTCCCATTATGGTGGCGGGTCGCTTTACGGTATCAATAAAAGTTTCATCGCTTCGGCTGCTCTTTAAGACCTCAACCGTTGAACCTACTGGATAGGCTTCGTTAAACGTGTTGACTTGGTTTTCTAATTGTAGTGGTGACAATTGCATGATAATAATTTAAAGTTTAAAAAATAATTCCCTTTCAAGTTCCTGACAAAGATAAAGTAGATTTTTATACTTTCAAAGCATTTACAAAATTATTTTACAAAACTTTTTTAAATTAAAAAAGCCCTACTATTTTAGTAGGGCTTCAAACAGCATTCCATAACATGTAATCTCCCAATCACATTATCTTAAATATCTTTTACATTGCTTTGTACCTGGGTGGAACCGCCGAACCCTTTACCGTGAAAACTTCGCCGCTCTGGTTTGGACTAGGTAAAATAATTACTCTGTCAATTATGTCAACGTCGATAGGACTCATAAAAACAAAGTCCGTGTAACCTAGTTCTTTTAATATTCGGCTTGCGTGCCTGTGGTCGGTCGTAATCTTTCCCGTACGTAATAAATAAATCCTTTCGAAGCTAATACCCGTCAAGCTGGAAAGGTCGCCGTTATCCATTCCTTTGGCTCTCATTTCACTATTCATAAAGTCGCCGAAAGACTCAAATAAAATAATGGTTTGTTTACTGGCTTGGTCTATTGTCGTTGTGTCGTGGTTGTTTTGGTTCTGTCCCTGTAAGTTGAATGTTATGCAAGTAAGTAGAATAAAGATAAAATGTTTCATTTGTAAAATGTTTAGTTAGTAATTAATGAAGTACATTTTTATACTTGCATTAATTATGCCAAACGTTTTGTAAAGTGTTTTACATTAATTTTTCCTTTTCGCTCCTGACTTGGAAGAAACTAAACCAGTAAGTCTTTGTACGGCGTACCTCATAGCGTCAAGTAAATGGTGAAAACCGTCTTTATTTGGAATAGATGATTTTTTATCGTTCCAAGTGTGGTTATTTAATTCGTTCTTAAGGTTGACGCTTTCCGGGTCAACTATAATAGTATAGCCGTGTATCTCTCTTATTCCATCGACTACCGAACCATCCCATTTGATCGTCTTCTTTACGTTCCACTTATATTTTTTCTTTAGGGCAAAGGTTGTACGTGATTCATTGTTATCAACTATAATAAGACCGTACTTTTTCATTCCGTTCTTTTTAAAAGCGCTGTCAATTTGCTCGTTAGATAGTTCTAAAGCGTATATCTTTTCCCGAACGTAAATTAATTTTTTCTTTGGATCAATACTAACCTCTACGCATCCGAGCGGGTCGGGGCTAAATCCGTAATCCAGGCCGTGACAAGATAAAGCCAGTTTTCTAAATTTTCCTTCCTTCCAATTGGTGTAAATAACGCCTTCGGCTCGTTCTAGCCATCCACCCACATAATTATAATAGTAGTGGCTGGAATGCTTAGTTATTAGTTTGTCGTGCTTCGCCGCTTCCCGTATTGCTTTAGCTGCAATTTTTTTGGAGTCGTTTTTATTTATACACCATCCTTTATCAAGGTATCCCATTTTTTCGGCTCGTCTATACGTGGTGTGAATATGCTCGACGCTCTTATGGTCGCTTACCGTAACATCATACCCGTGAACGTCAATTTTCCTGTTAGTGTCCTTGATGAATTTTTGGTAAATAAAATGTTCCTTGGTCGTCGGGTTTTGAATCCATATAACCCGGTTCTGCGCTTCCGTACTTCTTATTGAATCGTCGATAATTCGAAAGGCCGTAGGGTCGTTAAAATCTTCACCCTCTTCTATTACCCAGGTAGTAATACCGGAAATAGATTTGAGTCGGCCCGTCTGGTCGCCCTGGCTTGACTTGATACCGGAAAAGTAAATGAAGGAACCAGTTAATTTATTAGTAACCTTTGTCTTGGTAAAATTAAAATCATTGGTAATTCCTAACCGGTCTGTTATTTTTCTAAACTCTGGTATGATAGAAATTTCGGCCGAACTCATGGTGTACCTAGTGAATAGTACGCCGTGACCAGTTTGATAAGTAAGGCAAGCAATAAACTTATGTACCGATGTGGATTTGAGCGAACCACGGCCGCCCGTTAGAATAGTATATCTTTTTTTGGTGGTGTATAGAGGTCGGAAAGGGTCGGACTTGTCAACCTTTAATCGTTCAGGTACTTTTATATACTGGGCTTGTGCTGTCAATACTGGACGTGTTTTTATTTTAGAAAATCATCCATACTTTTTATTGACATACCGCCGGAAACGTCAACCTCTTTTTTGTCGGCAAGGCCTAAGTCTCGTGCGATAATATTAGCGTTAAAGATACCGGCCGCCGCTCCTGAAAACTTTTGAGAATACATAACGTTTTCTATATCGCTTATGACACTAGAAAAACCTTGATCTTTTTTAGACTTGGTAAGCGCTTTTTTGAACTGGTTAAAATAATCTTTGTTAACATGAAGGTAAAAACAAAGGCCCGCCATCGTAAAAGGTTTCGGTAGTTCGTATTTAACCATTTCGTTATCTCTACCTTTAAAATCTTTTTTTACAAATGGATCGTCGACAACACTTTGAAAATAATTACAAGCTGCTTCCCATAACTTTTTAGGGTCTGAAAATAATTTATCCCTTCCGTGTTTCGTTCTTTTCTTCCAAAATTCATTTCCAGCGGGTGCGCTCATTGTTACGTATTTAAGATGTTAAGTATTTATTGAAATATCCGTTTATTTTCATTAATTCCATTTCTGCCGGGCTTGGTATATAGTCACTTTCTTTGTCGTAGTCGTCCAACTGTTCCAATAGTCTTAACCTTGCGTTACCTAAGTGTAACAAGTGAATATTTAAAAGCCTATTAAGTGCCCATGCTTCGGAGTAACTACAAACGACGCTATATTTTTTAGTCGGAAAGTTCGAAGCGCTCAAAGTCTTGACTAGTGAAAAAATCACTTTGTCTTCAATAGTGTTTAGGTTCTCGAACGTCCAGCCCTTTACAGCTTCTCGAACTGCTAATGTAAGGGCTTTGTTTTCTTCTTTGGTTAGTTCTATTTTAGTACGAAATGTTTTGTTCACTATTCTTCTTCGTTTTTAGCTGTGTCGGCTGGTGTGGTTTCAATTAAATGATTTACGTTCGCACTTACTGCCATTGGTTGTAATGGCCCGTTAAAAGTTAAAAGCCTAATGTAAATTTTCCCGGTCTTTTCAAATTCCGCCTTTTCTTCTTCGTCCATCTCCCAACACGTTGTTACTTCGCCCGTTGGTGTTCGGTGTGCTGGTAGTGGGTTATATTGCGGCTGGTCTTTTGCAAAAATTACATTTTGCTTTTTAAATTCGACTGCATTCATAATTTTTATGTTTTGTGTGATTATTTAATTAAATATCCTTTTGGCATCCTCTACCGCTTGACACTCAAAAACTTTTTCTTTGAATATACCTAGTTGTGGTATTGTCTTTTCTAGCATCATGAAAGTATGTGCAAGTGCTGACATTGATTTTTCACTATCTGCAAAGACTATCACACCGCCGTCATAATCATTATCGTGGTTGCTTTCTGTGTCCTGGTGTGTTCTTACAATAACGTAACTTACCCCGGTGTTTTCTAAAAAAATAGAAAGTTCTTTTATACGTCTGTTTGCTTCGTCCCTTTCCGCTTCCGTTGGTCTTCTTAACATGATGTAAATTTATTACTCGTTCCTTGCTCAATTTCTACCTCGCAACTATCACAAAGAAAAACGGTTTTTTGTTTTCCGTCTTCTATGTAGTATCCTAAACTTACATTTTCCGTCTCTGTTGCGCTCCATTGCTTTTGACACGATCCGCATTTTTGCCGACAAGTATAACCGGCTGCAATTTTTTGAAACTCGCTTACCGTCTTTGCTTTGCTCCAAATCTTAAGCGCTTTTTTTGTTGCTGGCTCCGTACTGGTTGCGTTCATGTAGGTTTTATATATTTATTTTTCTTAAATACAAAAATACAAAATATTTTACATAAATGTTTGTAAGGTGTTTGACGTAAAAAAGCCCCGCTATTTTGTAGCGAGGCTTTTGGTGCAAATTGGTAATGTTTACACTATGCAGCTTTTAATTTAACGCCTGTGATTACTGCCAAGTATCCACCCTTTACAAAGCCAGATTTAACGTTAAACATTTTTTCTAAATTATTTATTGCAGCAAAAAAAGTATCTGCCGCCTTATTGCCTTTCTTTGAAACCTCCATAGTTACAATATCGCCAACCTTAACGTAATTATGGGCGCAAAAAATAACATTAGAGTTATGTACTCCGTTGATATGTTTCTCACTTACACCGTTAGCCGTTATGATGTTGCTTTTTGCGTTTCCTATTTCAAATGATACTGAATTTTTCATAATAATTATTTTTTTTAGTTTTAAATTAGTTCCTTTCAAGTTCCTGACAAAGATAAAGTATGTTTTTATACTTTCCTAATTTATTGTAAATAGTTTTGTAAATACTTTTTCCCTTACCTGGAATTAAAAAAGCCCGCTGTTTTACTAACGGGCTTCAATCATCTATTAACTAAATTTAAAAAACAAAATTATGAAGATTCTTAGATTCATCCTTATCCCAGTACCGCCAAAAATTAGGCAAGTACCAGGACATTGGGATTTGTTTTTATTTCTTTATGTGGGTCTCGTACGATTCTAGAACGTGTAACCCTACGTCTGGGTGAACGCAATTTCTTAACACTTGACCGGGACAATGATTTTTTCCATAGTAAATATTTCCTTCGTATTGGATACCTAGCCAGTCTTTCATTTTCTGTGTTTGGCTTGATGTTGAGTTCGTAATGAATCCCTTTATATTTGGTACGTCGATAGGTTCTATCTCGAAATTTGCCCAAAAATAATGCCTTCCCATTTTACAAGTTGGTTCGATCAATGGCGTGTAATATGGCTTTACATTTTCAACACACCAATTACCATTGTAAAAATGTGTAAGAAAAATAATTATCTGATAAAGTGACGGATCAAAATAATCAGCTACATCATGCCGGGTTGCTTTCATCATGCGGCTATGTTTTTGACAAGGCGGCGAAGCCCAAACAAAGTCAAAACTTTTTCTATTCTCTTTTAGGTATTTCATAGCGTCGCCAATTATTACGGCATCTTCCGGGAATTGATCTTGATAAACTTTTGCAATTTTCGGTTCAAGTTCTACGGCCGTAACGTTGTATTTTTCCCTATCCCATTTTTTCGCATTACCTCCCAGTCCGGCGTGAAGGTTTAATATATTTTTCTTTTTCATTTCTTTAAGTGGTTTGTGTAAAATTAATCCTTCGGCGCTCGTCTTTTAAATAACTTATTTGCTGACTCATTGCGCTTGATACTTCATTGATTTGTTTCAATAAAAAGTCACCGTGTCTAAAAATCCCTTCGGCATCTTTCTCGTTTTTAAATTCTCGCTTAACTACTGGGTCTTTGTAAACAGTTTCTTTTGCGTAACTAATTGATTTTTTCAAGTTCGTTACCTGTCTATCAATTTCTTTTGAAACTGCCGCCTTTCTTAAAAAATGGAAAGTATCAAATTCGGCCCTATTTTCTCCGACAAGTTTAGCTAATTCGAAAGATAAACAAGTCAGATTTTTACGGTTATGAATCAAACTATCAATGTTATTGTAACTGCTCGGTAACTGTTTGTATTTTGTTATGATAGCTGTTGACTCTATTATGATTTGGTTTAATTCCATTTTCTTAATTATTATTAGTTGTTCCGCAAAAACCATTACAATCAACAAGGCTTTTTACTTCGATACCTTTCATTTTTGAAATATCCTTTAGGTGTGGGTAGTCAGGGTGCGGCTTTAGGAAAACCAAAATATTACCGGTTTGCTTTGCTGTCTTCGATTGGTCTCTTAACATGGTGACCGGTTCGCCTTTTAGGTCTGTTAATTCGTGTTCTACTTTTGCCATTTTTTCAAATGCTTCGGGGCGCTCTGTTTCCATTTTCTTCCAGTAACCTATGCCGCCCTGTACACATCCAGTCTTTAGACAATTGTTATTGTGAAAACCTAAACTATAGGCGGCCGGTATAACTAGGCCCTCGTTTTTTAGAATAGTCAAGCATTCTTTTTTTGAGTAGCCGTAAAGCTGTAGCGGGAAAATAGGGCAACAAGCTGGATAATTCTTTTTTATGTTTTTCGCTCGGTTGCTCTCTGATGAATCAAACCCGAAAACTTGATATGAAAATTTATTTTTTCTTTGGAAGTCAAGCCGTACCTGTCTTTTTAATTCGCTGCTACAAATTGCACCATGAGCGACGTTAAGGCTTTGGAAGTCATACCAAACATCCTGAATGGATTCGTATTTTTTCCCTTTCCCTATTGCGGATATTGTTTGTATTTCTTTACCGTACCATTTTGCACAATCTACCTTAAATCTGTACGTATCGTCGTCCTCGTTTGCCGTGTTGATGAATATAATTAAACAGTTTTCTAAGCCGTATAAATCAATCGCTATTTTACAAGCTACGGCGCTAGTAACTCCGCCACTCCACCAACAAATAACTCTTTCGACTTTATGAGAAACTGGCTTATATATTTTAGTCATAATTATTTTACTTTAATTATTAGTTATAGTGGGTTTGTTTAGTGATTTCAATATCTAATCCCGTCAAGTCTTCTATTAAGTTTAACCTTTCGCCGTCAACGGAGTCATAAGGCTCTAAGTAAAAACCATATTGATCAATAGTGATAATTAGGTCGCCATTTGTAAAACGTCGATTTCCGCCCCTGTTTTCTTGTTCAAAAAATTTTTGAAACAACCTATTCTTTCCCTCGAACAAATCTAAAGTGATAGGCTTTTTTAAAAACTTCACATAGTCCACAAATAACTTTTTTTGGATTGCGTCAACCCGTAAAAAATTTCTTATTGTTTCTTTTTCGCTTTCCGCAATAACTGGAAGCGGTACGTTGAACTTTTCACAAAATTCTTTAGTAGTCATAAAGTCGATTTTCAATATAAAATCCGACACGGTTAAAAGTTTTGATATTGATTTTTTCATTTTAGTTATAAATTTTTGAGTTTAAAAAGCGCCGCCGCCCCTATCGAAAAGGCGACGGGCTTTTATCCGTATTGCTCCTAATACGAAAAACCGATTTTAAATATCTTACCGTCGGTTTCGGCGTGTGTTGGTTATGTTATTGCTGCATCATTTTGCAGCCTGTGAAATTCTTTTATTTCACTTAAAACGGTTTGGAGATAGTCGGTTTTGAAATGGCCTAACCTTGTTTTCTCTTCGCTGTTCATTTCTATCTCGTTGTATATGGCGGCTCCGAAAGTGTGAAAAGATTCAATGTTGAAATATTTTTTTACTAGTTCACATTTCGCCCTGTATGATTTAATTGACTTGTCTTTGTAAAGCCCATCAATACTAGATTCTATTTTTCCCCAAAGTAGTAACGGGTTGAATTTCCTTTGCTTTTCCTTTTCAATGTGTTCGAGGTCGTTTTTGTATCTCCTTAGTTGTTTTTTTTGTATGGTATTAGTGATATACCTCAACCTTGAATAAACTTTGTAACAACATTTTTTCCCTTCACTTGGTACTGTCACCCATTCCTCTGTTAATGGGTCTTTGCATTGGTTATACCATTCACTTTCTTTTACCTCTATATCTTGCATTTCACCTAAACCGCTTAATTCAACGTCAAGGACTATACACTTATCCAAATTAGAAACATCAATCTTTGTATTTTTTAAGCCCAGTACCTCCCACTTAGTAAGTGGAAGGACTGGGCTTTCTTTTCTTCCGAAAATTGGGTAGTGCAATTTTCGTTTCATTAGGATTCTTTAATCAAAGGCTTAATACTCCATCTATCCGACATTTTAGAGTTTTGCGTATTTTGCTTTCTCCCCATATAGGTAATTAAAAAGCCCATACCTCTTTGAACGCTCCTGCCCTTAAGTGCGCTCAATAGTCTTATTGATGCACTATCAACCGTCACTACTGTTCCGTTTTTGTCTCTGGATAGAAATGAAGCGACCTCAACTAATTCGTTTTTGTCCGGGTCGTCCTGACTTGGGTACATTTCTTCTTTATATTCCATAAAAACCACCCTTTTGGCTTCTCCTTCTTTTTCTGGCGTCCAGTAGTTGTTGACTAGATCAAAATTAGCCGGCTTAAAATCCTTTTCTAAATCTGGAAAATCTTGCGATAAATCAATGATAGGTAAAACTAGTCCTTGATTGTTTGCTTTTGTTACTTCCGCATTTTTCATAATTCTTAAGATTAAATTTGTTAAAAAACATTAGTTAAAAAATTCACTTTGGTCAATAGTAGGTTACCTACTTAATAACTTCTTTGCAAAGATAAAGTAGATTTTTATACTTTCCTAATATTTTACAAAAGAATATACAAATTTATTTACATTTCAATCTGAAAGGCCTGTAAACATTGGAAAAATAAAATTAAATAAAATTAAAAAGCCCGTACTTTTTTACGGTACGGGCTTTTAGTGTCTTGGATTTGTTTTGATTCCTACCAATTGGAAAACTCTTTTTTCATTTGCTGGGTTAAACTATTTATTAATAGTTCGGCCCGCTCCGTGGACTGCTCTTTTAAATCCGTCCAAATATTTAGGCGCCATTTTTTCATAGTCATAGGCATTTTACCTTCGAACGCTTCGGAGTCTGTCAATAGTCCAAAACTATAAACTTTCCCTTCATGGTAAAAATCTGTAAACTCGTACCTATACCGGCCTTCTTTGAATTGTATCTTTATAGATAGTTCAATGTTTCCTTTTGTCCCTTCGTAGGCTCCCCAAATCTTTTTCTTTTGATTGTATTTAAAAGAAGTCTTAACAATCACCTGGGTACTGTCTTCAAATTGAATAGCCTGTTTAGGATTGTTAAAAACTTTCAACGTCCATTCCTTTGTAAGCTGTCGAAGGTTTGCGGCGCTGTGTTCGCTTTTCTCTACCGCTTCGAATGTCAGCGGGCTTTGTGCTTGTAGTGTCAATGTGCTTAAGAAAAAAAATAAGAATGCTTTCATAATTTTGTTCCTGTTTTTTAATTGTGAAATCGCAAGATAATAAAAAAAGGAAAATCGTTATTTTTCAAAGTACCAATTTACCAGGCGCTCAAATTCGTTAAAATTCCAAACCACCCCAACAAAGTAACCTGACTCTATAGAAGAAATTAAAAACTTTTTTTGCTCCGGGCTAACTGTTCCCATTTTTCCGCCTGTCCATTTTGGCGCCGTTCCTCGTCCTGTCTTTGAAGGTACTCGTTTTAATTTCCTTTCTGTTTTTGTTTTCAACTCCAATATCATTGCGCCGTGTCCGTGTCTTGGCTCTAGTACTATAATGTCAGACACTCCCGCCTTAACTCCTATCTTCTTAAACTTCGCCCCTTCCCTGGGGCTTCTATTTCCTCCGTTCGGTACGTGAAATATTTTTTGGTGCTTATGCTTTGATAACTTAAGCCATTTAAAACAAGATTCCTGTAGCTTGTCTTCCTTTCCTTCGTATGGTTTTGAGCGCCCAAAGTGTTTAATTTCGGGCGCTTGATTTGGTGTGTTCATGTGGTTTATTTAAGCCTGTTTATTGCCTTTTCTAATTCCCCTAGAGTCGCTTTTGTCGTTGTGGTATCCGTTCCGTTTTCTGTGTATAAAATTACTCGCTTTTCCATGCGTCTTTTTATGTCTTTTAGCCATGCTAAATTCCTTTGATTCCCTTTATACAATGTGGTCTTACTGTTCCGTCTTTTTACCGTCGTACTGTTCCGCTGTTCCGCTGTTCCGCTGTTCCGTTTTTTTGCTGTTCCGCTGTTCCGCTGTTCCGTTTTTTTGCTGTTCCGCTGTTCCCCCTGTTCCGCCCTTGTTATGACTGGATTCTTAATTTGCTGTTCCGTCAACTGTTCCGTTATTTTTTTCACCAGCTGTTCCGCTTTTTTTGCGTGCTGTTCCGCTTTTTTTGCGTGCTGTTCCGTCACCAGCTGTTCCGCTTTTTTTTGACGTTGCTGTTCCGCTTTTTCTCGCTCTAGCTGTTCCGCTTTTTCGGTGGCTAGCTGTTCCGCTTTTTTGCGTTGCTGTTCCGCCTTTTGCTGTTCCGCTTTTTCGGCGTTTTCTCGCTCTAGCTGTTCCGCTTTTTCAGCCGCTAATTTTTCGGCCGCTTCTCTCATTTCAATTGTCAATTTTTCCCCCTTCTTTATTTCCCCCTGAAACTTTTTAATTTCTTTTGATAGGGTAGGGGGTGCTACTTTTTTTCGGTCGTCGGTTCCGGCTCGGTTCTCATAATGTTGCCGTCTGTCTTCTTATTAAATCCTATCGGTTTCGGGGCGGCGCTTCCGTTTTGATTTGATTTTTGATTTTTTGCGACCTTTGATTTTTTCGCCGCTTTCTTTAATTCGATAACCTTCGCCGCTTTCTTTTTCTTCGCCGCTTCCAGGTTTTTAACTCGCTGCATTAGTTCTTGATTTGCGGCCGTTGCTTTCTCGTATTCGGCTTTACTTAATGTTACCGTGTTGGGCTTTTTCGCTTTAGCTTGTTTTTTAGCTTTGGCTTTTTTACTTTCCGGTTCGCCTACTTTTTCGATATAACATTTATAATCGAAATATTGAAGGTAAGCCCGGCAAGCCTCATACGCTACCTCTGAAAAGCAAACAATACAAAAAAGGATAAAAGACACTAATTTAACTTTGTCGGCATGGTCTTGAGTAGTTTTGTAATTATCAACTCTTGTTTTGGCCTTTAGTTCTTTGATCGTCGCTTTGTTGGCTGTGATAGTTTCCGTGTTGGCGTTGATGCTATCATATAATTTATAGTAAGTTCTTCCTTTTTTGTCCTTGTTTGATTCTAATTGCTCATTTTTCGCCTGTAGTTCCTTTGTGTCTTTTTCAAGCTGTGAAACTTCGGCGTTAGTTGCTAATAGTTCGGCGCTGGGTGCGTTCTTTTGTGCGCCCTCAAACGCTCCGTACCCTGAACTGGCCAAACTGGCCGCCATGATAACCAGGTTCAACAAAAACCATTTTATCGGTAAATCCTTTTCAAAGAAAATACCTCTATATATTTTGTCACTTGCGTAAACTTTTACCACCTCAACAAATAGTAATAATAACGTCCCAACAAATAGGACCAAAACTATATTATCAAATAGAAAATCAAAAACCAACGAAGCGCCTAGGATGGCACAAATAACAGAAAAGGCCGCAAAGCAATAACTAGCCCATTTAAGCCGGTTCTTAAAAGTAATGTTTTGTTGATAGTAAGATGTTGGTAAGGTGGAAGTTATCACCTTTTCCAAATACTCTTCTTCTGTTGTTGTCTTGAACGGGTTTAAATTGTAAAGTATTTCTAAATTCATGATTCTAATCGGTTTAATTGTGTGAAAAATTGTTTTAAATAAGTCTGCTGTAAAAGTGAATGTTTATTTTCCGAAAGACGCTATTCGCCTTTTTGCTGCCGCTTCGCTTTTCTTTTTATGACCTTCGCCGGTTCTGGTCACTTCAAAGGTTAATACTGTTGTTGTTTGCTTCTCTGTGTTGTAAGTGCTGGTGTAAACCTGTACACCGGTTAGCGGCCTTTCTTTTTCTTCTGCAAAGTTCCAAAGCCGAGCGGCGGCCTCGGTGTGGTTTTCTTTTGCTACTCCGTTTCCTGAAAAGAATGACATTTTAGAAACGGCGCTTTCAATGGCTGGTCGTCTTGTTCGTTCGTTGGGGTTGCTTTGCGAATAATCATAAATAAAAAGTATAGCGATCGATAAAAGAAAAGTGACTACTACTAATCTTGTACTTTCCATGAACTTTTGAAATTTAGCTTTTTGTTTTCTGGAAATAAACGGCTTCGGTGGTTCCGGCTTTTCTTCTCGTGGTACTAATTGGTAAACTTCGCCGCCTTTCTTGATTTGGTTGGGTGGTGGTGGTGGTTTTGTTTTTCTTTGAGCCATTGTAAATATATTGTTATGTGAAAAAATAATTTTAATAAAATAGGGTAGGGGTTTAATGCTCCAAAAATCCCCCTACCCAGTAAATGAAAAACTAGGTAATTATAGTGGTGGCATAGTCGGGATTTGGGTAGCTGTCTATTACTTTAATCCCTGTTGTTCCTTGCTTGTGTTCTGTCTCAATATCTCCAACGCCCTCGGGTTCGTTGTTTTCGCAATTCATAAAATTTTGCGCTATATGTTCAAACATTCCCTCTATACCGTCGTCACAAATAAATTCCGTATAATTTTCTAACGCCTTTTTAAATGCTGGCGAATTTTCATTGTATTGAAATTCGTACGTCTGAGACAATACAACTTTTATTTTATTTGTCATTTCCTTACTCATGTTATTGTTTTATTTTTATTAAACCGTCACTAACTTTGATTTGTGACGGCTGTAGGTTTATTGTTATTTAGTTAAGTCTATTACTTTCTTGTATTGTCCTTTTGGAAAATATTCAGGCGTAAATTCGTCTTCTCCGTAGTGCATCGACCATTTAGCGCCGAACGTCTTAACCATCCATTGTCTAGCGTCTTGACCTCTCCCGATTATAACTATCCAATAATCCGCCATCTTTTCGCCCGTGACAGGGTGGGTATGATTTCGGCCAAACGTAAAATAATTTTTCCTTTGAGTTACTGGTTTATGTGCCATTTTTGTTGCTTTGTGTTACATAACTTTACATATGTAACGGGTTATTTTGATGATTTTAACTGTCTTTTATATAATTAATGCAGCTATTTAATTTCGTTAAACACTTCTAAAAATCCTTCTAACTCACCAGTAGACCCTAGGTGTTGTTTTAAGGTTATTTGGTCCTTTTTAAATCTTACTCCAAACTTATTACCGTCTGTTGTCCTACCAATGATTCTCAAAAAACTATCTATGTTCCTGATTCCACCACCTGCTTCAATTTGAATAACTGCTAATTCAGCTAAATCTTTGTAGGTTTTTACTTCACCCCAGCAAGCATTGGTTTCATAATCGAATTTTGATTTTAATTTTGTGTCTCTGTTATTATCCATAATTGTAATTATTTTGTTATTAATTTTTAATCCTGTAAAAAAGTAAATATCTCTTCCAGTTGCTCGTGTACTTGCTGTTTCTTTTTCTGTCCTATATAGTACGCCCCCGCCGCTGTTGTCTTGTGTCCCAGTATCTGCATTATCGCTAATACGTCTCCTGTTTCAATGGCTGCTTCTGTTGCTAGGTAATGGCGGAAACTGTGCGGGCTAAACTCTGATAACTCAGGATGGATTTTCTTAAATAATCTTTTCCACCTCATAGTTAAACACTCTCTTGTAATGTGTCCATCATCTTGCGGAAAAAGAAAATCCTTAACACCGTTTCCTTTTATATATTGCTTAATGAGTCCCGAAGCCCTTAAGAATAATTTCACGGTTTCAGCGTCTCCCCCTTTCCTTAAAACCTTTACGGAATTATTCAAGAAACTAAAATCTTTTATTCTTAGTCTGCAAACCTCCGACGCCCTAAACCCGTGTAACGCCATCAAAGCAAATTGAGCTTTTAACATTCGTCGTTTGTCGGCGTCTTCGATGCTGTCTAAGAATTTTTTAATTAATAAAACCATTCCTTTAGGTATCGGATTCCTAATGTTTCCCTTTGACGGCCTAATCCATTTTACATAACTAACAAGTCTTTTACATGTTGCGTCGTCTATCAGATTTGGGCGCTGGTGGCAGACTCTCTGCACAATCACCTTTGCAGCGTTTGACCTTGCCGCCGCCGTTGATCTTTTGATATTAGTCAACATTTCTTTTTTCAAATGCTTTAAGTAATTCTCTATTGAATGTTTTGTAAATCCATTGTTAGCCAAAAGAAAATCTACAAACTTGCCGCCTTGCCTTTTGTAAGCGTCTAAGGTGTTTTCGTTGTCAATGTGGTTAAACAGTGTTTCGTGCCACTCTTCTAAAATGTACCGTGTAATTTTACAACTAGTAATTGCGTCCGACGGTATTACGTTTGAGTAGTCTATCTTTGTTGGTTGTACTTGCATGGTTTGTTTATTCCAAGTTTTGCTAAAATATTTTCCGCAACTCTTTCGAGTTCCTGTGTGTCTGCCATTTCACCCCACATTGTTTCACTTGACTCGATACCGTCGGAGTCAAAAGTATTATGTTCAATTTGTAAGCCTTCCAGTATTTCGATGATTTGATTTATTTTTTTTTTCGTATTTCATTGTTTTTCCTTGGTTGATGTCCGAAAAGTACACTTATCGGACGTGGTTAATTGTTGTTAAATCCTGGTTAATAACGCTATCCAGAACCATTTTACATTGTAGCTATTTGTGTCTATTTCGTAGTAATTACCGTCGTGAATATCAACCTCTATTTTTACATCTTCGTCGCCTAGGTCACTTAATACAAAAGAAAGAGTTTTAGTATGTAATTCATCTGTGAAAAATTCAACCTCATACGCTTCTTTGTCTTGTATTTCTTCGTTTTCTATCTTGTAGTCCCAATGCGCTAATTCCCCTATTTCACTTTCTAAAAATTCCGTTAAATGCTGTTTATATTTTGCCATCTTTTTTTTAATATTTTATTTTACGTAATTAAATTGTTTTATTTCTTACAAAAAATCGTACTTATCGTCCAGCTTTAAAACTACTACTACAATCAAAGCGAATACAAATAAACACGGTAACATTTCGTTTAAATAGATTGTCCATTTTTCGTCTATCATTGTGATTGTTTTTTATTTTTAAATGGCATTGGTCTGTTTGCTTTTGCAATTCTTCGCCTTTCTTCTTTCGTAGTGGTTAATACATATACGAACTTTACAAAAGCGATAAGTATCGAATTAAAATTTTTTTTCATATTATTTGTGATTACTTTGTTTTTGGTTTATGGTATTTACTTAAAAACTGAAAAGATTTTTCAAAAGTTGCGTGACTAATGTATCCCTTGAACCCGCTTATATGAGTGCTAAATCTGCCCCTATCATTAGGGCATATTTCTGCTAGCTTTTCCCCTTTGTTTTCAATCAAAAAAATCTTAGTCCCTTCTTTTTTAAAGGCTTTAACCCAGTGTTTTAAATTATTAACTGGTGAGTGTTTTTCAACCTCTTGTATAGTTGTGACTTCTTTCATATTATTTGTAATTGTTTTGTTAAGAAAATGATTAATACCGCTAAAAATCCGAATTGAAAAAATGAGACAAAAAATAAATACCACCAAACGAAAAAAATATGTCTAAACTTTAAATCAAAAAACTCCGTTCCGCCACTTACCCCTACCTTGTAAACCTTTCGGTTTTTGAAAATCCTGTGAAGGCGTTTCTCGTTTTTTTCGGCGAAGAAAACAAGGAATGAAAATTTTAATTTCAAACCTCTGTTTTTCATTGTGTCGTCAACCTCTTTAAGTCGTCTTTTGTCGTCATTACTAATTCCTATTTTTTCATCCTTTCGTTTTAAAAATTGGTTCCAGGTGTTTGTTTCTTGCATCAAGTAAACAAACCTTAAGTCGAGAAACTTTTTCATATTGTCGCCCCTCTTCCATCCGTGACGGGATTGAAATACTTTGGGATTACGACATAAAGCCCGTTTACGTTTTTCGGCTTCTCTTTTTTCACTTTCTCTTTTTTCGCTGGCGCCTTTTTGAAAATATAATTTCTTGCGCTAGTGTCGGAAATTCCTAAAATGTTTCCTATTGTCATAAATGGAATATTAGGCGTAGTCAGATTGTAGATTAATTTCGCCTTTTCTCTTTTCGTATATGATACACTTGCCGCCGTCTCTTTTGTGATAGAGTGAAAACTTCTAGATCCAACTTCGTCTAGAAAATCCCAGTCTTTTGTGAATAGGTTTTTATCTATAATGAACCAAAAAGCCCCGCCTATAGAATATCCGTTTACTCTTAGTAGGTCGTAACAATCTTTTCTGTCTCCCTCTTTTTTTACTAACTGATTTATTTTTTCTAAATCTTCTTTTTTTACTTCCGTATTAAATAGGTTCATAATTCTTTAGAGTTTATATTTTATTGAATTATTAATTTTTTACTACCTGACATAAGCGCCTTGACACGTTCGGCGCTCCTTTGTCACATTGTACCACTTTGAAATAAAGACGCTTTAGGGCGCTTAATTTTGGGCGATTGCAATAATCACGATACATCTTTTAAAACTTGAAATATTGAAAAACTTAGCTGGTGGGCGTGTTCGTCTGTTGTCCCTGGTTGGGTACTAGTAGGGATTTGCTCATTAATTGAGTGAATCCCTTTACTTTTTCCAACCTCCAAACCTTTGATATTCAAAGTGTTAGCTATCAAAAAATCATTTACCGTAGGTGTTCGGAAAGTCCAGGCTTTAAATACCAAAACTTGCGGAAACACCACTTTTATGATTTTTTGCTTTTGTTCTGCCGTCGCCGCTTCGAATATTTCGCCCACTTTCCCTAGCTTGTCAATATTATTTTCTATCAATTCCCATTTTTCGGATATATTAGAATCCAAATTTTTTATTTCGCTTTCCTTTGTCCTCAATTCGTTCGACCACTTAACAGAACTTTTGTAAAAAATTTGATCCGGTATAAATCCGGCGGCGTACTTGTCGGCGAAAGTTTCAATTTTCTTCTCTATCTCAAAAACTTCTCTTTTGAGATTTGCCAAAGTTGCGCCTTGCTCGCTTACTCTTTTTTCAAACTGTTCTTTTAGCGTTTCTAAATAAAGCGCCTGGTATTTTTCCGATACGTTCAAAGAATTTATAATATTAGAAAACAAAACATTTCCCTTGTTGGCGTTGTGGCTTGAACCTTTACAATTTTTGTTGCACCTGTAGAAAGGATATTTTTTTAATTTTCCTTTGGACCATCCGCCCGTCAATAGTCGGCCGCAATTTCCGCAATGTGCTAAACCACGTAAATAAAAAGTTTCGTCGACCTGGTAAATGTTTTTTGGCTGGTTGCCCTCTAGTCTTTGCTTAAGGACGTAGTAAATACTTTCGTCGTGAATAGCTTCGTAAATTGATTTAATAAAATACTCCGGCTTGTCTCGGTAAGCGATCACTTTATTTAATCCGTATGCCATCGGGTGCAATACCGCTCGCTTTATCGCATCGTTTCCGTTTTTCTTAAATCCTAGCTTTTGCGCTCGTCTCTGAATTTCTCTGATCGATAAGATATTTTCTAACAAAGAACTTACGATAAACCTGTGAATCCTTTCGCCGTCCTTGTCAATCTCAAAAGTATAGCGGCGGCGCTTTCCTGTTTCGTCTAACCAAATCTTTCTATAACCCAGCGGCGTACTTGCGCCCGTGTATGTTCCCTTTTCTCTTGCTTCTCTTGTTGACCTAGTTACACGGTCTGAAATTTTCAACCGCTCGGTATGTGCGTTTATCAAATCCGTTGCCATCTTTTGAAATTCCGCTGGGTTGTTGTTATCAAAATCTATACTACCGTCAACCGCTGAAACTATTTTAATCCCGTACTTCATTTGTATATCTCGCAACATTGTAAACGATTCGTAAACGTTACGTGAAAAACGATCAAGCGTATCGACTAAAAGAAAGTCGATTTTTCTATGATTCTTTTTTACAAATAACATTAAATCTTTCCACCCCTTTCTATTGAAATTCTTTGCACTCTTTTCATCGAAAAATACTTTTATCAAATTCAAATCATTTTCATTTGCGAAAACATCAAGGCGGCTGTCTTGTCCGGACGTGCTGTGTAGGCTTTGCCCGGTCATTGAGATACGCCCGTAACCTATCGCATTTCTTTTGTTTGAGTTATTATTTTTCATTACTGTAAAGTTTATTTTGAGTTAAAAAAGTAAAAGTAATTTTTACAATTTATTTTTTATTGCTTTTCAAAATCATTTCTATGAAGGCATCACAAAAAGGGCGAAGATCATTTTTTATTGCTGCTCTCTGTTCTACGTTTTCAAGATCAATAACTTTGCCGCCTTTCGTCTCTCTCATTTCCTCGTTTGTCAATTCGTAAACTTTCGCCGTTGGTTGTATTTGTAAGTCCATTGTTATTGTTTTTCTAGTTCTTGAATTTCTAATTTAATTTTTTCAACTCTTTGCCTTGCGTCTTCTCTGTGTTCGAACGAATCCAGTTTTTTTGCTTTGCCTTTTCTTCCGGCCGGTACTGTGTATTTTTCCAAGACCTCGACGCAAAGTTTTAGTCTCTCGATTTCAAAGGCCTTGATAGATTTGTTTTGAACTTCTGAAAGTGTCAAAGCTCTCTTTTGTTTAGTCCTCTCAATTCGAAAATTATGTACTGTTGTTTCATCCTGTGCGCTAGTCTATCATCGTTTAATTTTTCCATGAAAACTCTCGGTGATAGGTTCGTAGTGATAATTGTATTTATTTTGTCCTGTTCCCAAATGTTATACCTGGCCGACAACACGTCGTTAATAATTTGGTGGTCTTGGCCGTAGTGCTTATAGTTTAAATGTTCCTCCCGTACTTCATCCAGACAGTATCCACCTTTCGCCAAATCTCCGATTTTCTCCAAAGACTGCTTTGTATAAGTTTCCAAAAAAAGGTTGTCCATGTTTGCATATTTATACGATCTATCATTCCATCCAAATTTTACACGGAAATAATCCATTAAGAAAAAACCAGTTCGGGCCGCTGTGCTTTTTCCTACTCCGTTGTCGCCGCAAATGATTAAACTTTTTGAAGGGTTAAAAACTTCGCCTTCGTTTTCTCCGATCAACCACTTAACAAACTTTTTTAAAAACTCTTTTTCGTTGCTGTTCGGGTCGGAAGAAATAACCGGATATTCACCGTTTTCTTTTTTTACTAACTCGCTGTAGAAATTCCAAAATAAAATCCTAGCATTTTCATAAGTTACAAATTCGCTCCTTTTCGATTTCTTGTTAATCTTGTTACTTAAAAAATTCATTGCACCGGAAAAAATACTTTCGGCCGTTTCTTCTTTTACTGGAGCGTGTAAAGTTTTTCCGTACTCAACTTGTCGCTTATCGAAAGGTTTTTGTTTTTCCGCTTCGGCCGCTTTCTCTTTTCGTCTCGCTTCGTTTTTCGCTTTGTAGTCCTGGTATGACTTTTCGCATGTGTCGCAATACTCAAAACCTACCTCTGTATCTTTGCCGCATGTTTTACACGACTTAACCCCACCCGTTAATTTTTCCATATTCTTGTTTGCTGGCTTCAATTCCTGAATTTCTTTGATTTCGCTTTTTTGAGTTATTGTTTCCATTTTTTTGAGTGTTTAGGTTTTTTAAATGTGATACTTTTATCCAATTTCTTAATTTATGTACGGCCACTTCTTTCACTAGTCGCATTTCGCCGTTAAAACAAAAATCTTCAATAACTTCTTTTTTGTCAGCTTTCGGGAAAGTGTCTGACATTGCCGCCCAAATACTTTTAAAAGTTTTATGATTTATCCAGGCGTTGTAAATTTTTAAAATCTCTGTTCTATTTTCTGCCGTGTCGCTTGTTAATTTTTGTTTTATGATTTCGTCTTTTACATCAAAAGAACTTTCGTATTTTTTTTCCTCTGGCGCTGCATTTATTTTCTCTTTATTTAAAGAGTTCTCTTTATTTATATTTATATGTTCGGTTTCCGAACGGTTAGCGTTCGGTTTCCGAACGGGTGCGTTCGGTTTCCGAACGGTTAGCGTTCGGTTTCCGAACGGTTCTAATTCCGAACGCTCATTTTCTAAATCGACTAAATAAGCGTTATTGTACCATTTTGGGGTGGTCTTTTTTAGTTCTGGATTTGCTGCGCTTACCTCTATAAATCCTTTTTTAAATCCTTTTTCTATCGTCGAAAATGCCGTACTTTTAGAGACACCCAAGCCTTTTGATATGTCATTGTATGACGTCGTGGCCCAACCGTCTTTATTAAAATCCGGGTGTGTTTGGGATTTATATATTAAGTCAAATACTGAATATTCGTTTTGTGATAAACCCATTTTTATTCTTGCTGGGTGGTGTATGTGAGTAAATTTCCACTTCATCGTAATTATAGTAATTCTATTCGCTGCCCGTCTCTTAAGCTGCTACGTTAATAATAATTGTTTCTAATGGTTGAAAATAGCCGGCGACGATTTGCCGCCGGCTTAACCCCAAAAAACCAAACAAAAATTAATTTCGTGATTTTATCGGGTTGGTGGTTTTGGAATAATCCGCCTAAAAGTGTTTCATAGTTTCGGCGGCTCGTGTGGGCTGTTTGCCCTTTTTCTTCCCTTTATTATACGTTGCAATATCTCTACGTACGGGCTTTGTTACGGCGGCTGTAATGATTCCACCCAGCACGCAACAAAAAGCGATTAGTATGAGAACTAACATTAAGATTGTTGCCGGGTCGCTTAGTCCGTCGCCCGTCCAATTAGTGTTTTTATCAATTACGAAAAGTAAAATTTTTGTCATGGGATTGACTTTTTATTTGTGTGAAAAAATTCTAAAAAAAATTATTGGTTACTTTTGAAAACTTTAAAAAACGCCCCGCAATTTGAAAAATAGGAAATTAGCGGGGCGCCACTTTTACAGCAGGTTTTTTATATGTCTTATGCCACTTGCCGGAAGACAACGGCGCTCTTTAACTTGTTACTGGTGAACTCCTTTAAGAAGTTTGAAAGGTCGGTTTTGTTTTGGTTGAAATAGTTAACGGTTTGCGTATTCACTTCTGTAGAATACTGATACAAACCACCCTCGTAGATATCCACCTCTTGCGATATTTTTTGCAAGTCTCTGGAATAGTCCAAAATAGTTTTCTTTGCCTTCAAACTTTCTAACACGTCTTTTACGAAGTATGTCACGGTGTGGCTTTCTTCGCTTTCTTTGTCCTCGAAAATGAAAACTATTAAATCGTTTTCAATGAATATTTTGTAAATCGTAAATTCATTATTAAGGACTGTTTTAAGGGATTTTGATAGCATCATAACTTTTTTATATTCGTTTTTTTTAAATTGATTAGGGTTAAAAAATTCCCGTCCTAAATAGGACGGGAACGAGGTAACTATGGAGAAAACTATATTTAGTCTTTAAGACGCTTCTATAATGGCGTCCAATTCTTTTTTTGATTTTGTCTCACAAAAAAGTAGTTTCAAGGCCTTGTCGATTACTTGCCACTTCTTAAGCCCTTCCGATTTTGCTAACTTGTCGATAATTTCATGGCTTGTTTTCTTGTCAGGGCTGTAAACTGTAAAAACTCCGTGCTTTGATTGATTACTCATAGTTGTAAATATTTTGTATTATTGTGCTTTGTTTTACAATGTATTTGTATTTGTATTTATAAACGCATTACAAATGTAAAACATTTTACAACATAATGTCAAATATTAAACAAGTTATTTTACAAGTATTTTTAATACTTGCACATAACACACTAACAATCAGTTAATTATACCCTAAAATAAAATAGAATAAATTTTTAATTAAAAACCAAACTCCTATATTAAGATGAGTAAAATGCACTTGGAAGGCGAAAAACTAGAAAGGCTATGTAAATTCGTTCAAGAAAAACTCAAAGAAGTAAAATCAAAGTCTGAACTTTTCAGGCTTACAAACGTCAATAGGGTAACACTTGATTCTATTATTAATGAAGACCGGGAAAGGATTAATATGACTACGGCCGAAAGGATTTTTAAGGCCTTCCCAGGTAGTCGCCTAATCGTAATGGGCGAAGAAAGCGAAAGACAAGAAAGCGCTTTTGTCTCTCTCGAAAAGTATGAAAACATGAGGGAAAGAAATTCATTATTAACTAAGCTAGTATATGAAAAGGAAAAACTACTACATGAGGGAAAAAAGGAAAGGATCGAAAAAATAAAAGATAATATCGAAGCTATTGAAAATAAGATAAATCAATTAATAGGTATTAATAAGTAAGAATTAAAATAAACAAGCTATCCAGCAAATAAACAGATACAAAAACGTAAAGAAACAATGACATAAACACTATTCAATTCATTACGCATGACTAACCTAATTTACAAGTACTTTCAAATTTTAAAAGCAGAAAATAAAATTCTTAACGAAAAATCCGCTTTGCTGGATTACATGATAGAAGAAAAACAAAAAGCCGCTATAAAGGGCGGCAAATCAAAAAAAACCGATTTGACGAATTAACATCAAATCGGTTTTTTACATTATTATATTCTTAGCTTAAATTGGTTAGCCCTAATTTGAGTTAAAAATATTATTTTTTATAAGGAAACTTTGAGCGCTTCCGGTTCCTCTTCTTTTTTCTTCTTTACGAATATCTCAAAAAAGAGTACCGAACCACCGCCGGTAAAAATCCAATCAGTTAAATATGTAAGCGGGTTAAATTCACCACGCAACAAAGTGAACGCTAAAACTAAAACAGCCGCCGTACCGATAACGATAACTATTGATCGATCAATTTTTTTGGCCCATTCAAATTTTTCTTGAAACTTAGTTAAGGCCGTTGTAAGCATTCCTAAAATCCAAAGTAAAAAATAATCAAATTCCTCTCTAGTGTCGAAAGGCTTCGCCGCTCCTTTTACCTCTTCGTAGGTTGTTTTTCCTTCGGCTTCGATTGCTTCAAATCTAGCGTTAAAAACCTGTTCAATCGAATCAAGTCTTTCGGTGTCTACAATAGATTCCGCTACGCCTTGTAAGGCTTCGTTATTTTCTTCTGCCTGTTTGCTTGCTTCCGTTTTTTCTCCCGTTTCTGGTTGCGCTGTCAGCGTACTCGAAAAGGAAAAGGAAAACAAAAAAAGCAATAAAATAAATGTGTGTTTCATTGTGTAATTATTTTTGATAAATGTAAAAATAGTGTTATGTGGAAATTACTTTTTCAGATACCTGGAATAAAAGGATTTGAAAAAATCCCCTATCAGTCTAAAGAACTTTTTCCTTTTCGGCTTTTCGGTTTTAGTTACCAGGGCATCTATAATTTCATCAATGATAAAGTCAATAAAATCAGATAAGGGGTTGAACTCTTCCGGGTTGGTTGATACGTCGCTAACTCCTAAAATTTTGTCTTGTCCGCCGCTGTGAATTACCTTCACAAAATCGGTTCCTATCATTCGGTCAACCATTCCCTTTTTTTGGCCGTCGTCGTCTTCGAAGTAAACAATATGATTTTTTACTTTTTCTCGAATCACTTCGATATGTTGCAGCCGCTTTTGTCGCTGCAAAATTGCCTTTTCGATTCTATCTAAATTTATTTGTGTTCGTGGTTCCATGTCTGAGTATTGTAAATTTATTTACAAAACAAATTAATAATAATTTGCTTGTAATTGAAAATTGATTTAATTTTGAACTGCAACAATATCGTTGTACTTAATTCTTAGTTTTAAGGGAACTAGGTTTTAGGTAAGTTGTTTGGGATAATTCTATATCCGCTACGTGGAGACGTAAGCGGATTTTTTTATTTTCCGCTCATATCCTTCTCTAACTCCCATAACTGCCGGCGAAGTTCTAATTTTTCTTTTTGTGCGTCAATGTTAGAAATTTGCGTTTTATGATATTCCTGTACCGCTTGGAATACTTTTACCATTGCTCCAGCTATAACGCCGACAATTGCCGCAATAATTCCCGCCATTTTTAATGATTCATTAAGGTTATCAAAAGAAGTAAGCAATACGCCACCGAAAGACAAACAAAATAAATTGAATTTATCACGTAAGAACCACCCACTTAACTGCTGACCAACGAAATAAACCAAATCGTACATTTCACTATCTTTTACATATGTTAAATTCATTTTCGTAATTGTTTTGTTATAAAAAATTACGCTCTAGGGATATTTTGATTTATATTAAAGTTGCTATGCTAAACAACTTGTAAAATCTTTTACATAATACACTACAAAGATACATTTTATATATATTAAAAACCGTAATTATTTCAAATCTAAAGCGCCCCACTAATCGCCGTTTTCCTTACTACCGTGCCGCTTGAAAATTCGACCTGAACAACTGCTAAATGGCCTTGATCTAACCACTCATGAGAAGGTATAAAATCATCCACCTGGAAGTTATCACCCATGTAATCAATTTCTATATTAGTGTGCATCCGAATCAATCGCATAGCATCTAACAAAAACTCTGGGGCGAATATTTCGAACCCGTGTCGCTTCTCTGATATTTGCGTAATTGGTATGTTATAACCTTCATGGCGTTTGATTATTTCCTCAAATGGATACTTCGGTTTTGATAAAGTTGTATCGAAGTAAATAACATTTTTGTAAGCTGTCGAAGCGTAATTAATAAACTCTATTTCGTCCCACAAAAGAAATTTTTCGTCGTGCCAATATGTGACCTTTAGAAAATTGCTTAAGTCTGGGCAAATGTGTACTTCTTCACTATAGAATAATTTTTTTCCTCCTGTTGTTACGTCTGTGCCTGACAAAATAAGTTCATAGTGCCCTTGTGATAGCCTAATGGTAGGTAGTACCGTATCATGATAATTTGTTATCCTCGTGCTTTGTGTGGCTGTATCAAATAGAAATGTTAGCGGCGTTGTTGCTGCTTGAATATCCGCTAATATTTCCGTTTCGTTTCCTGTCGTCACGTCTCGTGCAATTAGGCTCGTTGGTGTGAAATTATCATCTATTCGCCATTGAAAAGCCGGGAAAGCCGTGTCCTGTCCTGACTTGCCTATCAATGAATATTTCGCCCCGTATCCATGCGGCAAATAAGGAAAAGTTTTTGATCGATTAAACTGATAAATTGGTAATATATTGGCGTTGTTCATGTGTTTACGTTGTTGGAAGTTTTAAAATTACTTTTACTCTTTTGCGTGTGGTTCCGTCGTGGAAAAGATAAGTTTCAAGTCTTGTAATTTCTGCTTCACCTTGGTCTGTGTTGATCAACTCTAACGGGTTAGGTTCGGCCGTAACTGTAACCTCCAATTCTTGAATTTTTCGCCGTGTGATGCTTTCGGCCGTCGTCGCCTGTTTGTTGATTGTTATATCTTCCGCTGGTAATCCGTGCCGGTGAAAAAATTCGTGCAAATAGACAAAAGCCAAGTATCCGTTTTGAACTTGGTACGTTGAACCCTCCGCCGTTATTTCGACTAGTGGCACATTATATTTAAAAGTCACGCTATCGAAGACCGCCGACAATAAAGCGAAGCCGGTTTTATTAAAACTCGTTGAATGCGTTTGCATTAAATCAATATCACTTGTGAATTTTGCAATGTTGTAATCTTGGTAATTCCCTTTGTTGACGTAGTTCGAATTAATTTGAATGTCATAACCTTTGAAATGCGGGCTTACTTCATCCATCCAAGAAAAACGTATTTCTTCCGGCATGCTCGGACGGTCGTAGGTAAATTTATTTGTACCGTAAGACCACTTTTTACCAGTTTGCAAACTTCCCTCCGACACTATCGAAAAAGCAATGTTAGGTGCCGTATAGCTTAAGCCGTTTTCGAAAAAACTAATATGTTCAAGTATGAAATTATTCGAACTATCTATGTACCATTTTAGCCCGTGCGTTGCTAGTAGCATATTTGCCACTTCGCCTAATTTTAAGATTCCTTTCGTTGCTGGTGTGTCGTACTGGTCAACTAGTACGTTACTTTTTGGCGTTATAAAAATCTTTCCAGTTTCGGCGCTTGCGTTTACTGGGTTAGTTGCGCTATATAAGAACTGCGAATGTAAGACAGTACTATCAAAAATAATAGTACTGTCAATTTCCGATAACATAGATTTTATTACCTGTCCAATCTCGAAAGACTCCGTAACATACCTATCGTTTGATGCGTCCAATATCAAACCTTTTAAAGTTGTGTCGATTTCAAACCAAACTGATATTACGCCCCATTCGTTCCGGCTTATCGGGCGAAGTGATGCGGACGCCGAAGGTTTTGTGTAATACTGGTCTATGTTATTAGTTGGTAAATCCGAATTTAAAAGACCGTTGTTATTTACGTTAGTAGAATACCCACCAAACAAGAAATACCCGTTTGTGATGGCGGAAACATATTTAAAACTAAAAGTATCATCCGTTAAATCGTTACTTTGGAACTGGTGCAAAGTTAAGCCCGTTACCGTCTCGACGTCCGTCAATAGTCTTACATATGTTTCTGACATTGATAGTCGCCATTGTCCTACCTCTGTACTCATTACAAAATTTTCCTCAAATGGTGTACTACCTAAATGACTACCTAGAACCGTATTTGATGCGTTCGATATGCTCCAAATATCCACGCCGCCGCCGTGTCTTATTGTGTAAGTGCCGTTTGAAAATTCCGCCGTCGTGTCGTGTGCGTTACCAGCTGTTAGTGTGTAAAATCCTGACAAATCAGTAGTGCCGAACCCGTCAACTTTTATTATTGTGTCACGCTTTGCGAAGTGATGAAAATTCAATAAATCATCTTCGTTTGTCGTCGGTATGCTTACGGGTTGTTCCCAAAAATAACCGCCTGTTACATTTGTTATAATTGATTGACCAACTATATAAATTTGCAAAACTGCCTGTTTTTTATAGTTTACTTGCGTCCTGGCAATTGGAAGATCAACAATATTAAACTCTCTGTCCATCGCATCTAGTACGGCTGTATATGCGTCAACTGGTCGGGGCGTAACCTCAAAATATTTGTTATCCTCGTCTGGCGTTGTTTCTGCTCTCGTAAAAACTCCCCTCCAGTTTTCGGTATAAACTGGACTAGTCGCCGCCGTTGTTTCTTCGACCAATAAAGTAAATTCAGTTTCCAAACTTTCCGCCATCACCAGGTCAAAAACCTCCCGTGAAAATGTAAGTTTTCCGTTTAGCTTTTTTCGCTTGAATACTTGGTTCGGTTCGGGGTCGTAAACGAAAGACGTACTACCGTCATACAAAGGACTAACCACTTGCGAAGTAGCGCCCCAGCTTAAAGTAAACCTATAATAATTTATGTATGACATTTTTTAATATTACTCGTTTTGTATTGTCGTGATAGTTCCGTATAACACTATACATACAAAACAGATTGAAACAAAAATATTTAGATAATACATAGAACTAATTTTAAGATTAAAAAATTAGTTCATGGGTTGTTATTTTATTAGTTTGAAAAATTCTCCTATTACATCAACCGTCCATCCGTTGCCAATCATTTTACTGGCTTGGTTATCTGAAACAATACCGCTAAAATAATCATCCGGTATTGTTTGAAGTCTGCATTTTTCTTTTACTGTGTAGTACCTAAAAGGCAACTTTCTGTTAAATGCGTCGGGGTGTCTACCTATTGGCATTGTCGTTAAAACGTTGTCTTTTGCTACTGTCGTCAAACAGTTTGATTTGTTCCTATTTGTTGCCCTGACCTCTAGACATTGAACAATAGGATATTTTTTATTTTCGTCTTCTCTTTTCCCTTCTCCGTTAACCCTTCGCCCTACAATTGTACCTTTATCTAGTCGTCGCCCTCGAACCGCTGCCGGCCATGTTTCGTTATCTGTTTCTAAAATATCAACTAGGCTTATATTTCTATCTTCCGGTTGCTTGAATCCTTTAATGTTCGTCCAATAATAACGTACCCTATTTTGAGCGGATACCAAAGACGAATTAATCATTATTGGTTCAACTCCTAAGTATTTTGAAATTAGGAGTTGATACTCTTTTTTCATTCGTACATTTTCTAAAAAAAAGTACTTTGGTTTTAACTCATTTTTTAATCGAACAAAGTCAAAAAATAACTTACTCCGTGGGTCTTCGAAATTTAATTGTTTACCCGAAAAGGAAAAACCTTGGCATGGGCTACCACCTATTAGTAGATCAATTTTTGGCAAACCTTCGCCGCTTACTTTTGTAACACATCCTAGCTGTTTTGTGTTGGGAAAATTATGCTGTGTTACTTTAATTGCGTGCTTGTCTATCTCTGACGCAAAATAGTTATCGTACTTAATACCGGAACGATTTAATGCAATTTGTCCACAACTTGCACCATCAAAAAGACTTAATACATTCATACTTTTTTGTTTTAATTAAGAAAGTACAAAAATATACTTCTGTAAGTTAATTTACAAGTTTTTTTACACAATTTCTAAATACAAATTTCTCTAACAATTAAACTACATTCAATCCTGAACCCTCCGAATGGTCGCATCAAAGGAAAGTTTTTTGTTTCGGTTGTATCACGTCCGCCGATCAACTTAACCGTGTACGGTTTATAAATTTCGTCCATCGTTTCGTAAAAACTTTGCACCTCAATAGATGTATTTGCAATTGCCATTTTTCGCAATTCGTCGGAAAACTCTTTTTTGATATTTTCCAAAGTTTCCGTTTCGTATGTGTCCGGCCTTGCTGTCCTGTAATCGAACCAAACAACTAAACTACATTTTACTTTTTGCTGGGTTGAAACTGGCGAAATATTAGTAATTGGCGTTTTATTTTCCGTGTACCAAAAACTATAACTTCCCAAATGTTCATCCGGGAAAAGTTCTAAATATTCATTTTGGCCGCTGTAGATAGCTGGGTAATAATGGCGCCTATTCTCTTTTACTTTTGCTAGTCGTTCCGCTTTTCCGTAGGCGCTGGTTAACCAGGGAATAGCTATTTTTAACTTTTCATTGATAGCAAAAAAAGCGGCGTCCACGCCTACTAGTGTTGTTATTGTTTGCGGTTGTCTATTAGTCATTTTGATTTTTAATTATTATTACTATCTTTGCATCGTTGGTTTGTCCCGCTTTTTCTTTTCGATATTACTCCAATATCTAAAGCGTGTAAACAAAAAAAAATAAAAGAGTCTGAACGTTCGTATCGTTCGGACTTTTTTCGTTTAATTGAGTCAGATTAATTTACGTAAGTTCTTCTAAAATCTCCTTTCTGTTCTACCATTTGCCCCCTTTCATTTGTGTACGTCCTCCATTGTCCCTGTTTTTCAATGTTCGATAAATACCCCTCCATCTTTGACGTATTGATAGTGTTGGTTGTCATATTGAAAACTGGAAGGCTTGCGGCCGTTTGGCTTGCTCCGTTGAAAGTCTTGGATAGTTTGCCCGTGTTGATCGCTTTTATCAATTGAGGTAAGAAACTATATTTTGCCGTCGCTGCTTTTGTAAAAACTGCCACACTTTCGTTTCGCTCAATTCGTCTTTCCGAGCCGTCCGCCATTTCGCCGAATGGAATGTCATTACCACTTGCATGACTACCGCCGTACCCTACTTTTTCAAATGTTCCTTTTCCAAATCTTGTTAATTTCTTCGCTCTCGCTTTGGCTGCTATGAAGGAACCCCACATGATAGCCGTTGCTGGAATAGCAGCGGGAAAACCTAGCGTTCCCCAAATCTTTGAAGTAGCCGTGACAAGGTTCGCCGCCTGTTGAATCGACTGTATTCGCTCCTGTGCTTTTTTCGCTTTTTGCTGTTCGTCAAGCGCCGCTTTTTGGTTTTTCTTCGCTTCATTTAGTTCGGCTTGTGCTGTTGCTACGCTATGAGCAAAGCCGGCGTTTCTATTTGCTATCTGTGCGTTTAATTCTCTTTGAGATTCGCTTACCGCCGTGTTAGTGATTTGTACATTTTCCCCCGCTACTTCTACTCGTTGCGCTTGATATTCTGATAGTTGACTTTTTGCAAAATCGAACGCCGTTACTAGTGCTTCTTTTTGGTCGTCCTTGATGTTTAAACCTAACTTATCCCAAAGTGAACCCGTCGAAGTTTCCTTAATGTTCCCTAACTCTTGATTTATTTTTTCAATCGTATTTTGTATGGTCTTGATTTGTTCGGCGCTCAATGCGTTCCCAAACTGTCGATTGATCTCTAACAGTTTTTTAAGTTTTTCTTTTTCCGCATTTAACCTAAACCTTTCTTTTTCCGCTTCCGTTGATTTAATCAAATCGAACTCCGATTTTTTAAAGGCTTGTAATTCGTCCAAGTTCTTAAGCGCTGCCGCTCGTCCTTTTTCTAGTTTTTCGGCGTTCTCTTTTTGTATCCTTTTAAAATCATCGTCGGCCCTTTTCGCCCTGTCGGACTCAATTTTTAATTCCGCTTGCGCTATGTTTTGATTTACATTTTTTCGGCGCCTTATGACTTCTATTATTTTATTTTGTGCGTCTTCTTCCAGCTTAAGCGCTGTAATAGTGTTGATCGCTTTTAATGCGTCACTTTCGCTTATGATGCTATTAAGGTTAATTTTTTGACCACTAATTTGGGTTAAAAAGTCAGATTCTTTTTTAATTATTTCCTCGTTTAAATTGGCGGCGCTCTCTGTTAGCTTAATGCGTTCTTTTGTTGTTAGGTTTTGATTTTTAGATTTTTTTAAATCTATTTTTATCTGTTCGTCAATAAATTTTATTTCTTTATCTAACTGCTTTGATAATTTTTCTCTGTCTTTTTTTGCGAATTTATCCGTAATACCTTGACGTCTTAAATTGTAGGCTTCTGTTAATTTCGCAATGTCAAGGCCGTACTTTTCCCATTCCAATTTCCTTTTTTCGAAATTTATTTCCAGGGTGCTCAATTCTTTTTGTAAAGATTCTTTTTGCGCTTTTCCGATAAATGCTAAACCCCTTAGTCTTGCGTTATTTTTCCTCTCGATTAATGCAAGGCGTTTTTTCTTTTCTGCCTCCGTTTCTTCGTTTTTACCACCCGAACCACTTGAACCGGAAAACAAAATATTTTCCTTAGTGATAAATTTCGAAAGTTCGTCAAGTTGATCGTTAAGGCTTTTTTTGTAGTCTGCTAATCGTTCGGCGTTTACCGTGTTGACTGTTTCGCCACGCTGGAAAGGAAAAGAAAATTCCTCCAATAACGAAAGTTTACTTTCTTCGACTAGTTTTTTCTCGTCCTGTAATTCTCTTGTTATTTCTTTGATTTGGTCTTTTGCGACGTCTACACGGGCCGACTTTAAAAGGCTTTTACTGTAGTCGTCATATGCTTGCGTTAAGTCGTTTACTTTGAGTTTTTCTAAATCTAAGTTGCCGAAGTATTGCGGGCTAATTTGATTTAATTTTATTAGTGCGTCTTGTTTCGCTTCCCTTGTTGCCGTCTCTTCTTTGAGTACGTCAATCAATAATTTAGCTTCGACCTTTTCACTAATAATATTTTTCTTCGCCGTATCGGATACGGTTTGTAAAACATTTAAACTTTCTTTTGCTTCGTTATTGAATAGCGTCAAGGCTGTAACCGCCGTTACTATTATCGTTGCAAGTATCCCAAAAGGATTAGCCCGAACCGCTAAATTTAACGCCGCTGTTGCTCGACTTGCTGAAAGTGTCGCCGCTGAATATAAGCCCTTTGCTGCTATGTCTTTAAACAGTAAGCCTAAACCGATTCTTTGCGCTGCTACCGTTGCCAATATTGATAGTTTCCAAGTCGTAAACGCTACCACGGCAAGGCCTACCGCCTTTGATACATTTACAATTGTTCCTATATTTTCCTTAACGATACGGATACCGTCGGCCATCGTATTAAAGAAGTCTTTGAAAACGTCCGCCGCTTTCATTCGTTCGACTAGTCCTATAAATTCCGAACTAAAACGGTTTTGCGCCGCCGTTAAAGAGTCAACTATTTCGGTGTTTTCTATTCCAAACGCTTTTTCCATTTCTTCGGCGAATGCTGGAAGTGCTACATCACTTAAGACCTCGCCACGCTTCAACATATCGCCCAGCTTTGAAACTGTTACGCCTGTAGCTTTTGCCATAATAGCCATTGCGCCCGGTATCCTTTCGCCTAATTGTTGCCGTAACTCTTCACTCGAAATTTTCCCCTTACTTATCATTTGTTCAAGCGCCAAAAATATCAATCTGTTATCCGCTTGCGACTTTCCCAAAACGGCCGAAGTTTTAGCGAAAGACTTAAAAATCTTATCCGTCTGGGCTGTAGTTAAATTGCTGGTTTTTGCTGCTGCTCGTAGTTTCAAATATGCGTCCGAAAGGTCTAAAATATTTAAACCTAAATCGTCCGCCGTTTTGGCTAAAAAATCATTTACCCGGTCTAGTTCTACAGCATCGGGAATTACTTTTGAATAAGCAACACGTAAAGCGTCCAGCGCTTTAGTGTTTGTAAAAACAGATTCTATAAACCTTTGAACGCCTGAAAGGGAAAAGTAAACAGTTAATAGATTTTTAAGACTCCGATAAAGTCCTTTTACAGCTGTAGAATAATTACCAACATCAAGCGTATTTTTTCCCGTGACGGATTGCAGCCGTTTCATTTCCTCATAAATCTCTCTCGTTGTGCTCTCTAATTTTCGCCCCGCCGCTGTTCCTTCTCGTTGCGCTCTAGTCATGGCGTTAAGCCTAGCTTTGTTGATACTATATTGAGCGCTTAAGGCATTGTAAGACGTTGCGGCATTGTCT
Source organism: Herpochondria borealis (assembly GCA_032274145.1). Taxonomy (NCBI): domain Eukaryota; phylum Rhodophyta; class Florideophyceae; order Ceramiales; family Ceramiaceae; genus Herpochondria; species Herpochondria borealis. The sequence goes on along the minus strand of JAVCKV010177196.1, from coordinate 16,348 downwards.
GCAAGTTTTACCTCGTTACGTGTCAATAAATTAGCCTGTTTTCGCTCTGCTCGTAGTCGTGCAATTTCCGGCGTTAGTTCCTTAACAGTATTCTTGTAAGTTTTTAGTTTTTGTGTTAACTGTTCCGTTTTGGTGGCGTTCTTTTCAATTTGCGCCCGGTCTTCTGATCTAGTAACATTTAATTTTTTCGTTTCAACTTCCAGCGCTGCGACGGCCTGGAAAAGCCTATCTTTTTCAATCTTCAATAGCTTAAGTAGTGCAATGGCTTCCTTAATCGCTCCGTCGTCTTGTACTATATCACTATGTTTAATTGGATTCATTGAAACTTATTTTATGCTTTTGATTTCGCTGGTTGCGCTTTTTTTTTGATAAATTCTAAAGTATTGTAAAACTCCAAAACGGTTAATTTCTTAGGGTCGCCGTTTGTGTATTGTTGGATTATTAGACAAATTTCTTCAAACTCTTTTCGTATTGAAACTTCTAAACCTTCCGAGCCGCCGAACTGTTGCGGCGGGTTTTTATCAATTAAGAAATTTTCTATCTTTTCTATTTCTAACCTTCGCCCGGCTCGCACGTGTTTTAATTGTTGTAACTTTAAAACAGTCAGGTTTTTTAATTTCTGATAGTGTTCTTTGGTTCTCGGGCTGTCTGTCATTTTAGGGAAATATATTTCTAGTTCGGCCGTAGTTTTTTTTTTACGGCATTTAGCAAACTTCTAATTTTTCCCACTTTCAAGCGTGATTTATTTACGAGCTTCAAAGTCTTTTCTAGTCCGTCGTCTGTTAAATCTAACATTAACTTTCCGTCGATTTTGTAAACCAGCGAAGCGAACGCCAACATTTCGGGGCTGTTCTTTGATACGATAAAATGCACCGCCTGGTTAATGTTTTGTAATTGTGTGACCGCTTGCGCTGTTCGCTTTGTTTGTACTAATCGAATCGTACTTAATACGTGTTTGCTGACTGCTTCCAAGTCCGAGCCTATACCGCTTTCTAGCAAAGCGAATTTATTATATTGCTGAAAGTTTTCGACCGGCATCTCTTCTATGCTGTCGTACATTTCGATTTTATAACCGTTGTGTTTTACTTCTATCATTTTTAGTTGTGTTGTGTGAATGTATTGTTATGGTTTTACTCCTATTGCTTGCCATTGGTATGTCCCTGTGACATTTGAACCTGTTCCTGTCGCATCCCATAAATAGGAAGTATATCCGGTTGGAGTGACAAAATAAAGAGATACACCCCTACGACTACCCCCTATGTAATTTGCCGTTATTACGGGTACAGTTCCTGTTTTAAAAGGTTGTGGAAAAGTCTGTATTTCTCCCCCCGCTACTGTTTGGGTTTCGATACCCCATTGTATACGCATTTCGCCAATATCCATGTATCCGCTTGTTGCTTGGTCGTCAACGGTTATACTCTCGGTAGGCATTACCACCGTCGAAGTAGCAACGGGAATAATTATTATACGGCTTGCGTTGGCGTCTTCTGCTAGTGTTCCTGTGTTCTCATTCGCCCAGGTCGCCGCTACGTCCGTTTCTAAAGTTATAACATCTGTGTTGACTAAATTTAAAGTTACGCCGCTACCTTTGGTATTATTTCCATCGTCGGAAAAAGTGTATTTAGTAACTCCGTTTACTTTAATAGTCACGTCCTGGGTAACCGATGATAGGCTTGCATGTGGTGTTAAATGATACCTTCCTGATCTATCCACCGTAAAGCCTAAACCCGTCGGCGTCAATCCTTCTGACTCGCTAGTTGTAGCATCAATAGGGCAAACCGTAGTGATTCCCGAACCCGAATCTAAATAAACTGTACCAAAGGATAATTTTTCAGGTACAACCATCCCGGCCAAAATCTGCTGGTTTTTCTCTTCCCAACCATCCGTGATAAATGTAAGTTCAATAATTAAATCGGCGTTGATAGCTGTTGATCTATCGACCGTAATAATATTACCGCTAGATGTTACTATAGTGCTGGAATTTTCCCACCTATGAAAACCGTTTACAGACATTGAAATTATCTTTCCACCCGTCGGCACAATAGACGTTCCAAGTGTTATATCTATTGCACTATCATCATCATTTGTAATTGTCAAGGTACATATTGCTTTATCTCCTATCCTTGTTATTGTTGCTGTGCCGTCGTCGTGCAAAGCTGTGCCGGTTTCGTCCGCTGGGTTTGTTCCTATCGACAAAGTTGTGTTAGTAGCCGTGATGTCTGTTAAATCCATATCGTACACAATGGATTCACCGTCAACACTTACGCCAACCACCAAAACAGACCAACCGCCGGAAACTTCCGTGGCCATAAATTCCGCCCCTTTTGGGTAATTGGAAAAGTAAAAAATTCCGTTAACCTCTCCGTTTAATGTTTCGCCCGTTTGAACTGTCAAGGTTGCTTGATTAATCAACACACTATCATTAACATAGAATATAGTTGAACCCGCAACGGCCGAAGCCGGAAGGACGAGCGCCACCGCTGCCAAATTACTATTGATTGTTATAGCTGTCGCCGCTGTTGCTTCGATTACTACAATAGTATCTTTTGCATTGTTAAACCTTAAAACTGGATTTGATAAAGTGGAAATACTCGCCGTATCAAAAGGAAAAGGTTTCTCAAAGTCTAACCTTATCGTATCCCTTTTTAACTCCGTACCTGTATTGTTATAAGATATTAAAATACTGTCCTGAAAAAGCGTAACACTATCAACACGGCTTATATTTTTTTCAATCGCTTCTTTTATTCGCAACGGTGAAAAGTTTCTATTTGCTGTTACTGTTCCCGCTTCCGCTTCTGCTTTTGTAGCATCCGTAAAACTTGGACTAGCTGGTATAGTATCCCTGAAAGTTTCCACGGCGCCGGCGTCGTAAGTGATTAAAATAGAATCTTGAAAAATAATAAAACTGTCAACCCTTGCGGTCGTTCCTGTCGGTGAAACTTCGCCCCAGGTCGTGCCATTGAAAATATAAAGTTTCCCGGCATTGTCGGACGCTGTGGCCACTTGTCCGGTTGTTAATTTCGTTTTATCAAAACTGTTCAAATCCGAAAAAGTGGAAAAGTGATAAATTCCAGTTTGAGCCGCTGCCGAAAAGGAAAAAAGAAAAAGAATTAAAAATATTTTAAAGTGTTTCATTTTACGTTATTGTATTGTTAAATAAAAAGTATGTTACGGCATTCGCCTAAGTGTTCCCTCTAATAAAAACCATTGGTTACCGTCTTTCAATGGGTAAAACTCGCCGCTCGTTACGCCCGCCGTGGTCGCCGCTGCATCGTCTATATAAAGAGTAGTCCTTACCTTTTCGTCTAGTGCTTTACCCTGTGCCGCTGCTAGTGCTGACGAAGTACTTGTACTACTCAAACTATTTACAACTGGCGTAGTCGTTCCTGTTCCTGTTCCCGTCGACGCTGCTTCTACTGGGTCAACTAAAGTTTCATCCGGTAGGGCTGCGACAAACTCCAAAGCGCTATTTTCACCCGCTTCTAATCTGTCGTATTCGTCTTGCGTAAAATAGTCGTCCCACTCGTTTAGGTTTGTGGAATTTCTATATTTTACTGTCGCTCGTTTTACTGGTCTATCTGACATACTTTTTTTTATTTGATGATTAAAAATTAACCAGCCCAGCCCAAGCCGACACCCTTTAATTTTGTTTTAGGCTCTGGTTTGGTTTTTACTTGCTTTCCTTTTTTAATCGCTTTTTGAAAATCTGTTTTTGTTTCGTCCATAACAAGATGATTACAAACTCAATAAACCACCTACACAATTGACCTCATGACAAATTACATTGATATAATTGTCACACGCCCCAGCGCTTTGCCCGTTCGCATTTACTCCAAAGTCAATGTCAAAAAGCTGGAAACCAGTATGTCCAACGGTGGTAACATTACAAAGCCCGTGTACTGGGATATTTCCACAACCTTGATTTATTTGTAAAGGAATTGATACATTAGCTTGGCAGGTATTCCCGTTTTGAGTTACTAATAAATCAGGATTCAATAAAATGGTATCATCAATATTAGTTGCTGTTCCGTTTGTGCAAATCATTAAAACCCTGTCGCCGCCGTTCTGGTAAAGATGCGTAGATACATTATTGTAAGTAGTTACAATATCAAAAACCGTTTGCATATATGCGTGGCAGTTAGCCGCCGAATTAGAGAAAGTATAAAACAAAGTTCCTTGTATATCCCGCCCACCACAAGTCATATTAAAGTTAATTTGTAACGTGGTTCCTATTTGGTTAGGTAGCCCAGTAAATACACATACTATCGTACCCGTGTAATTAATTCCGTTTATAACTGTGCCGCTTCCGTAACTAGTTGTGATAGTTGTAATTTGCCCGATCGTCACACTTTGAACGCTTGGTGAACTCCTTAAGTCAACAAGTAAGGATATTCCTTCAACGGTAAAATTTCCGTTTTGCAAAGAATCAACAAGGCTTAAGCCGTAAGCATGGTTATCATTGACAGCCTTACTTGCAAAGTTGATATGTTCTACTAAATCAAAAGCCAAAGTGTCACTATTAAAGCCCTCTTGTGTTTCTTCGACCTCCTGGAATTGGTCTAATTCATTACTATCAATTTTACAACCGACAATAAAAAGTAAAGCGAAAAATAAAAATGCGAATTTGTTAAAATGTTTCATATTGAAAAAGTGTTTTATTTATTATTTATTATTTATGTGAATACGTTGTTATCGTTTTTTCTAGTCCCTTAATTTCATGTACTTCTTTCCGTCCAATGGGTTTTTATATAGTGTGTTAATTGGTATGTCTTTCCAATCGCTTGTATATTGCAGCTGCCGCCCTAACGTGTCAAAAATTATATAACGCTGTCTAGTGAATTGACTCCGTGATACTGCGACGTATGGAAAGATTTCCGTTGTTCCGTCGAAGTCTGTTTGTGTCAGTCTATAATAACAACCTTGTACCGGTGTTTTGTGAGTAACCACATAGGTATTTGTTACTGTACTATTTCCAGCCCCTCGCATATTTTTTACAGTCGTCCAGTTTTCAAGGTCACAAGAAAAAGACAAAGTAAAATAATCGTTGTTAATCTCGCTCGATGTAGCCCACCGCAAACTATTTATATTTTCGTCCATCTCTACGGCTTCAAAGTAAATTAAACTTATTGGCAATGGTTCCGGCTCGTCTTCTACGGTTGCGATAGCTTTCGCCCCGTGTGGTAAACCGCTTCGTAAAAGTGGTGTTTGATGATTTTGGAAATAATTAAAATCAATACCGCCGCCGGTAATTGAATAATCATTGACTATTTGCACCTCGCCCGTTGGTGTATATCCGCCGCTTATCACGGCGTTATAATTCACGTTCACGGTATGTACTCCGTTCGTTGAAAAAGTCGCTACTACTACGCCATCTTCGTAAATACTCAACTCGGCGTTATTCCATCCAGGCGGATCGCCGCCTAAGTTGGATAACGTAACAGTAAGGTCTACTTGTGAATACATTGTTAAGCTAAGAACGAATAACAATAAAAATGTAAATGTTTTTTTCATGTGATATTATTTATTAATTGTCTTGGACTAACTCCAAATTTATTTTTAAAAAGTCTTGAAAAATAACTAACGTCGTTAAATCCTGAACTATACGCCGTTTGTGAAATATTCAAAGCGGTGGTTTCTAATAAGTTTCTTGCAAAATTTAGTTTGACGTTTCTGATAAAAACAGAAGTAGAAACGCCGCTGTATTTTTTAATATAGTTATGTGTTTGTGATCTACTTAAATTCATGCCTTTGCAGAAATCTAACAAACCAAACTCATTTTTTTTTATTCCTTCTAAAACTAAATCTTTTCCTTTTTTTAAGAACTCGGTTTGTGCTATTTCTTGCCTGTTCATTTTCTTGTAATTGTTTTATTATTTTGGATTGCTCGTTAACTGCTTCTATTAAAAGAGGGATTAACATAGTATAATTTACGACAAGGTGGTTATCTGTCGGGTGTTCCCCTACCGCTTCGGGAATTATTATCTTTACCTCTTGCGCTATAACTCCAAGTTGTTTGTTATTGTCTTTTTTTAGCTGGTAAGAATATCCGCTTATCTGTGATAACAATAAACTAGCATTTTCTATTTTAGAGATATTCTTTTTTAATTTGGCGTCTGACGGTAACATTACACCACCTAGATAGATAGTGTCGCTAACTGTAATATTTCCCGCTGTGTACTTTATATCTGTACTTGATGAGTCCGCAAGTGTTCCGTCTGTATTTCTCCACGGCTCGGTAAGTACTGCCGGCAAAGCTGCTGAAAAGTCCGTTCCGTTTCCTACTGTAAAATCAATGTTATTTGTAGTTGAATTATATACGCCCGCTGTTGTTACGGCGTCGGCTGTTAAGGTTCCGCCGCCTAAAGTTGTTGACGTATCACGGTATAATTTTCCGTCCTGGTCAACTGCTAAATTATAGTTAGTTGTGCCGGCTGTTTCTCCTAGGTCTTTGTGAAATACTTCGCCGTCGGTGTAAAACGTTACTGGGTCGCCTTTTACGGTCGTAGTTTCTCCTGACGGAAAAAGCGGCACAAAGACGCCTGTAGGGTAATTAAAACCTATCGTATTCGCTCCGAATATCCCAGTCACGGTATAGGTGCCATCTGTCCCGGCGTTTGTGTCTCCTGATATGGTGAAAACGTCACCGACTCCTAACAAACCAGTAATTGAACTAGCAAAAGTTATTTGCGGGCTTGCTCCAATTATAATAGTAATACCTGGTAAAACTGTTTCTTTTGCTTTTACGTTTGTGTTGCCGTAAAAAGTTAGGTCGTTACCAGCGTGATCTATTTCAGTATCTTTTGTGAGTGTTCCGCCTAACTGCAAAGTATCGCCCGTTGCTGACATTGTAAGACCATTGTTAAGGTATTTTAATTTTAGTCTTGTGTCCCATTCTCCCGCCCCTGTTAATGTATTTGTTATGTTCCAAACGTCACCTACGGTTGCCGTTGCTGCCGTGGTCGCTGCTGTCAAAAATCTTATTTCTGATGTTACGCTATTTACGCTCGTTTGTCCGGCTCTTAGCGTTATACCGTCTTCATTCCCGACGAATCCCGAAATTATTTTATGAGCCGTGTTGCTGTCGTCCGTTATTTCAAAACCTATGCTATTGCTGGCGGCGCTGCCGGTTACGTTACTATCTCCAATTTGCAGACGTCCATAGATGTTATTAATTGTCTTTGTGGTGTGATAGTTGTTTCCAATACTGGATAAATTAAAATCAAAATCACTTTGGTTAATTGCCGTGTTACCTAAAAACATACCGCCCAATTTTATAGCATCATTTAACAACGTAAGACCATTGTTATAGGTAGGTAAAATTCCTGTACTCGCTGTGTCCGATAAAACCAAATTTCCATCAATATCCCATCCTATGTTCTTGATTGGCGTACCTCTTTCCAGACCTGTCATTGTTACCCTTCCATCTGTATTGAAGTCCGCTAAACTTGATAATACTTTTGTTGCTCCACTCGACACAGTGCCGTAAAAACTTTCGTTCTCATACTCTACTGTGATAATATTGCTATTTACGGCCGTAACCTCGTAGGCTCCGTTAGTTTCAGGATTTGCGAAAATATCCAATAGAATAAAATCACCAGTATTTACAAAACTTGACATATCCGGGCCGAATACAAAATTTGCTTGGTCTGCCGCTGTAGCTGTAGCGATGGACAATAAAGTGGGTATGCCGCTTGACTCCGATTTAATGTAGGTATCTCCTAGTATCGAAAAGTCAAAACCGGCGCCGTAAATTGTTGTGTTTTGTATTAAGCTATCTCCTAGTTGAACCGTTGCACCTGAAAGGATTAACCCGTTATTTGCATTCGTAACCGTTGCAGCATCGCCACACGTTACACAAACCACCGTACCGTCATTTCTTCGCTCGTAATAGTTCCCGTCAACCTTTCTATAAATTCCACTTACGTAGTCAGTCCTGGGCGTTACTGGGTCTATAGAATAAATCGGTTGCTCGTCTATATACGACTTTCTTTTTATTGGCGCTTCTTGTCCGTATGCGTTTCCAATACAAAACAAAGTGATGAAAACGAAAATATATTTAATTAATTTATTCATGTTTTTGTATTGTTATAATTAGCATAGAACGCCGGCAATATAGACGCTTAAATTATTGTAATCATCGCCCGCCGTAATCGTAAAACTATTGTTAGTAATTTTGTCGGCCTTCATCTCTAACCATTCGCCGCCCTCTGTCAAGTAAGATATATTTGTAACGTGTGAAACTTTGAGGCTTTCAACCGTGTAAGGCACATTTGCGACTAGGTTTGTTATTTTCCTATCAACTCCAAAAGATGCCGTTTTTGGATCTACGTAAGTATCCGCTACCGTCAAAGTTTGAACTATGCTATTAATTACCAGGTGTCCAAATTGTGCGTGAATTGGTTCATACTCCGCCCAGTCGTTAACCGTGAAAAACTGTTGCACAATTTCCCCATTACTTTGGTTGACTTTTTGGAATGTTCCCAGCACTACGGTAATTGTTGACATTGTAATTATCTTGTTATAAAACCTTTTTCTTTATTTCTTCTAAAAGCCTATCTTTAATAAATTCTGATAGTTTAGCCGTGCTATCTTCTGATAGTCCTAAAATCTCGTGACCGTATTTTTTTTCTAGTTTGTAGCGCTTCCAATCTGTAGCGAAAAAAGAAAAGTGACTACTAAAAAAATCTACTTCTATGCTTTCGTAAAAGTCGCCGGTATCCCTTAAGGTTACTCGGTCTGTTGGTTGTCCTTTGAACTTCTTTACTCTAACTGTGTAGGGTTTGTATTTCGGTTTTATTATCTTGTCGTCGCTTCGTTTCCCCTCGTCTAGCTGACTACGTACCAGATCTAAAATTTCACTTTCGCGCTCTTTTGATAAATCCATTATTAAAAGAGGTAGGCCGTTTTCCATTTCTTCAAACTGTTTTATTTTTTGTTCAATGGTTGCCATGATGAAAATTGTAATTAGTTTGTTTTGTGTTAAATGGCTTTTATTCTCATACCTCGGCGTTTACACGGTAGGCAAATTTTATCAATGCCGCTTTCGTCGAATTGAATAGCATCTAAAGCCAATTTTAAGTCCGCTCCAATTCCTTGCGGCCGTCCTCTTGCGTCGCCGTCAATCTCATATAAAACTTTGTCGCCGTCAATATTACTTTCATTTCGATTCGTTCTAGCATTGGAATTATAAGGTAAATGCCTTAACATATCCGCCGCTACTTGTTTTCTAATAAGCGTAACAAATAAGTCTTTTTGTTCTACGATTAAACTTGTGTAATCGCACCCCGTCGAATACTTTATATTTAAACCGTAATTAGTTTGTTTTGTATATTCGTTTTCTTTCACGTCCCACATGGTCGCCTGTACGCCGTCCACTTTAAAAGGCGTGATTTTCATATACTTGGACTTATTGATAGATACATATCCGCCGTTGCTGTCGGCGTCGTACTTCTTAAGTCCATTGATTGCTTGTGCCGTCGTCGGCTGGTTGTAAACAATGTAGTAAGTACCTTTTTTAGATAGTGACCAATTCGCCGCCATCCAAGTAAGGCCGCCTGTTCCTGTAGTTGTTACGGTACTAATTGCGGCGCTGCTAGACTGGTGAAATAAAGAAACTTCTACCGTTTCGGCTGTGTCAAGATGTAAGCCGACAAACTCTATTTTATTAACCAATGAAATAGAAGAGTGTGTTTTAATCTCTAGTCCTACCGTTGCCGCTTCGTTGTCGATTGTATCGGAAAGGCTGCCGATACTTTTTAGCATCGTATTTCTATCTAGTAAGTTTTTTGCCGTCCGTTTCTGTAGCTTAGTATTGTACCACGTTGTCAGCGCTTTTAAAATTGCCGCTTCCGTTTTCTGGTTTAACCAATCCGTAAATAGTGTGTTACGCCCCGTTTCGTCCGTTGTCAATTTAATAACGTCCGGCGCAATACTTGCCAAATTATCAATAGTTAAAAGTGGGTGTTCTTCGTTGTAATACAAGCCCGTCGAAGGTGTGACCGGCGTAATTAATTGGACACCATTAGGATCAATATTTTGACGCCATGCCATAAGGCCCGCAAAGGCTGTTTTTACTTCTATTGGGTCGAACATTGATATATTGTAATAGTATTGTTAAGAAGAAAAGATTTTAGTTTGTGTAAGAAACGGCACTAATAAAAGCGCCGTTTCTAGTCACACAACTAAAATTTAGAAAAAACCGTTTCTTTACGCTTGTGTAATTGCGAATTTCATTACTGGACTAGCCAAGTTAGCTTGATCGCTGTTGTAAGCTGTCATAAAAGCAATATCTACCGCAAAGCCGTAGTGACGCTTTAACCCTCTGTCTAGGTCTGCCGTTGCTGCTCCGTGGATTGCGTTTTGATCTCCTACGCTTTCGTAGAAATAAGAACCGCACGGAATATTTACGATAGGTAAGTTTACAATATCCCAGCTATGCCCCGTACGTGCGTCCGTTCCCAGTAGCGCTTCTCTTTCGAACCTTTCAAGCATACCCAAAGAACCAGCATTTACGGCGTAGCCCGTTGCTTTGTGTCCTGTGTCGTTTGCTAATCGGTTGGAAAAATGAAACTGCTTATCGCTATACTGGATCGTCTTATTTTGATCGTTGTAAATATCATGTTCTGACATTTTTTTAACGATTGACTCCAAACCAGTTTCACCTACAACGTGAATCATTCCGTAAAAGTCGTTACTGTGCATCATTGGGTCGATGTCTCCAATGATTTGGTCTTTAAGTGCGTCCGTAGCGATTACCACGTTACCCGTTGGGGCGTAGATACCCAAATCATTTCCGAATACTTGCGTTTTCGAAGCGCTCAAAGCTGCAAGGCCTGTGCTGTCCAAAGTTTCGGCAAGTTTCAATAAATACCCTTCCATCTTCGTGTTAAAATCTCTTTGCATAGAGATTTCGTTGTTCATGAAAGCGGCAGGTACTACGGTAAAACCGAAAGTGTACGTTTGGAAAGTAACACTAACCATCTGTGAAGTATTTTCACTATCGGCAATGATTAAATTCCTAGTATTCCCAATCGTAAGGCCTTGATTAAAGTCGATTACCGGAACCTCTAATAAGCGGCCAATACTATTACGGGCTTTCGCTCGAAGTTCTGGGGAAATAATCCCATTAGGGTTGTTTGTTTCTGCTTGAAACAAATCTAATGCGCCATATCTTGACGCTCTATGTTCCCACTTGTCTAAACGGGAATTTGCTCGCATATTCTGCAAACGAGTATTTAATAACGACATATGTTATTGTATTGTTATGTCGTTGACTCGTAGCGACAAGATGAAAAAATAATTTTTAATTTCTTTGTTCTTTTTCTCTAGCTTTAATTTACTGCTGTGGCAAATCCGCCACTTTCGATTCGTTCCAGGCTGCCGTATATGCTTCCTGGTATTCCGAACTACCAGCCGCCAAACCTTTGCCTAATAAATCTGTTTTAATTGCCGTATGCGCTTCCTGTTGGTTTTTGGCTTGTGATAGTCCCAATGAAGTTGAACCACCGCCGCCGGCTGGATTCGTTCCGGCTCCTGTTTGGCTTTTACCTAAATCAACGATTCCCGATAGGCTAATATCCGCCCTTAGTTTGTCTCCTAAACTAAAAGGCGCAAGTCCTTTGTCTTTGTTGTTCAAAATAACTTTTGTTTCCTTGTCTCTTAGTACTGTAGTAAGCCCGCCTTTCCCGTCGTCAATATCTTCGATAAGGTATTGAGAACGAATAGCCGCTTTAGCGTTGTTGATCGCCATTGTACGAAGTTCTTTAGGGATTAAAGTTTCATCCTTGAACGCCAAACCTTCCAAACCTTCCGAAAATAAAATGTCCTCCCTATTGGTTGCGTTGGTCAATTTTTCGGCGTTGTACTTTTTCTCTAACTCTGTTTTTTCGGTTGACGCTGTTTCCTGTAATTGTTTAAACTTGTCGGCGCTGTCTTTTACCGATTGTTCTAACTCTTGAACTCTCGTTTTTAAAGCTGCGTCGCCGTTTCCGTCTTTGACTGCTTTTTCTAGCTGCACTTTTGCCGCTTCCAAATCAGTGATTTTTTTGGTTAGTTCGGTAGTGTCTCCCGCTACTTTCAAATCGCCAATAACTCTTTTGGCAAAGTCAAAATATTTTTCGTTTGGGTTTCTTTGAACTCCTGACGCCGTGGCAATATCATTTTCGATATTCGTTGCAAAGTCTCGTGTTGCAACTGCTAAAACTGATTTTTCGTCATTCTGCGAAAGCGTTGTTATAGCTGTGATTTGTTCCGGCGTTAAGTCTTTAACTGATTCTAAAATTTCTTTCGTTAACATGGTCTTTAGAAAATTAATTGTGTGAAATAGTATTTCAAAAAATATTAAAATTGTTTATTTGCTCGGGCCTTACTCTTTTAACCCTTGCATTTTTAACAAAGTATTTACATCTTTTTCGAGGAAACAATTATAAAACTTAATCATCTTTTTGTTTCGTCGGCGTTCTGCTTTTTGTCCGCTTGGATTTCCTCCTTTGTCTTTGATACTTTCCGCTAATCTTTTCAATTCGACATTTTGAACTTTTATTTTTTGAATCTTTTGTTCAATCATCTTAACCGCCGCCGCTGGCACTTGAACAATATCAACAATAGACAAACCTAAACCGGCGTACTTTTCAATGAAGTTTACGCCCTCCCTTGCGTTCGCTGTGTAGGGGTTTGGTTTTGATTCCTTCTTACCTGTTCGGGCGTTTCTCTGAATAATTTCAGTCGCCAAAATCATATGATTTTCCATCCCTTTAGGTATTTCTTTTTTCGCTTGGTCTGCTTTGGTCGCTTCGGTTTTTGCTTCGATTGATTCGAGGGAAGTTGTAAGCGTTTGCTTTCCTTCGTTTGCAGACATACCCGCCTTTGCCATTTTCTTGGCCGCTGCGTTAACCGCTGCGTTAAAATCTTCGTCGGTCGGCACATTTATTGCCTTGATCGCTTCTTCTGTTTTAGCTTTAACCGCTGCGTCGAATTTTCTTTGTGCTTCCTTTTTGTCATTCTCTATCATTTCTTCCTCCGTAAATTGAATGCTTTTTTCCGTCGCCCCTAGCGCTTCAAGTGATTTCTCATTTAACTTATCGTCCAGTTTTTTGGCGGCGTTTTCATATTCGCCCACATTTCGTTCGTCTTGCGTCTGCGAAAATGCATTTAAGTTTTCGCTCTCATTTGGTTCGGCGTTATCCTCCGGGTGGTCAATCAAAAATTTGGTTTCGTCAATCGATACTTTTAATTCATTACGACGATCAACAAACTCCTGTTTTGTCTTTCGCTTCAATGAATCATATTCTTTTTTGTAAGCTGCTAAATCCTTTTTTAATTCGTCGGTACTTTTCATAATTGTATGAATTTATTTTTTATGTAAAATTATTGTTATATACTTACTGGTTCAACTTCTTTCGGTGGTTCAATCACTTCGATATAAGAAATTAAGGCCGCTTTGATATTGTTAATCCTAGTGTTAAAATCCACCATTGCGCCGAACTCGGTCACGGTCGTATTTTCCCTTTCGAATCTCATTATCAAACTGGAAAAGTTAGACTTTAAAAAATAGTCTTCGTATTTCAATTGTCCCGCTCCGTACATCATCCCGACTTGCTCCGTTGATAAATGCCTGAACGGGTCTAAGTGGTTTAATATATTGGCTCTTAGGAGTTGTTCTTGATTGTTTCGGTACTTCGTTCTTGTGTACTGGTCGTCTAGCATATCCAAAATAAAAGGCGCCGCCTTTACTTTGTTTTTTGCTAGGTCGTAAAGTTCTAACAATTCATTTTCTGAATGTAAATAGAACTCTGTGCCGTAGCTAATCGAACAACCTTTATAGTTGGCCCCGTATCGAAGTTTACACACCGTATTTGTCGCCCACTTTTGAGCGTTCTCAAAGTTCTTCTTGATGGAATTAATAACTTTCTGCCGGCTCTCAAAAGATGCAATAACTTGTTTTTCGTTTATGGCTGCGTTATTAATTGGTTCACCTCCGTAACCCGTAACCGCTTGATATATTTCAGATTCTAAGCGGCCTATTTCCTCTACGTTGTAATTCAAAGAGTCAATAGGCGCTTCAATGACTTGTACGGGGTTTCTTAAGTCTGCTTTTTCATTTTCCGGGCTTGGTGGGCTAACTTCAATGAAGGAACCAGCGCCGGCCAACTTCGAACGACTACACGCCGGACATTCTTTTAAAGCGCCGTTCATATGAATAAATCCATCTGAATGAATTGAGCGCAAATAGCCGTCTGCGCAGTATTCCCCTTGCTCGCCTTCCTCGTCGTCGTTAAAAACATTTCTATAGTCACAGTCTTGCGTGAACCCGCTATAAATCGGATAACTTGCGTAAGTATCCAAATGTCTTTTACTGATGAGATAAAATAACAACCAATCTAAATTTGATAACTGCCCCGTGATAGGGGACAGCTTCAAATCACAATCTTTGTGATAATTAAATGGTGTTTCCCAAAAAAATGAAACTGGGCACTCTTCCAGGTCGTGCCGTGTTTCACTTACCAAATCCGCTTCGGATAACTTTGTAAGGTCATTGTTTTTTAAATCAACTACCCTATAAAATTCATCACAAAAAATAGCGACTAGCTTTTTGCCGTCGGCGCCTTTTGTGTGAAACATAGCCCAGTCAATGCATTTTTTCGCCTGGTTAAATTCGTAATCAATTACGCTTTCCAAGTCCAGAAAATACATATATGGTTCTGGCCTTTCGCTGCTTTGCTGGGCTGGTAAGTCAATAACTAACATTGAATTTATAGCCGTCTTCATGGCTTCAAATCCTTTAGTTTGCCATACGTTCGGCTCGTCTAGTTTCGACGTTCTGAACTCTTCCCAATCGTCCGCAAAAGTGGGACTAGTGAAAAGGTATTTGTGTACTGGGTTCACACCCTCAAATACCTTTTCCAAAGCCATATAGATTTTATCGGTTAACCCTGTCGTCTTGACGGGATACCGAAAAAGAGAAAGGAAAATTTTATATTTATCATGTGGGATTAACTTTTTAACCCACATTAAAAATTCGTCAACGTTTGCGCTCGTGCCGTACGAAGATAGCGCCGCTTGACCGTGTAGGCGTAAGCGCTTTTCATGATTTCTAGCCGCTGGAATTTTTGCTTTATTCCTTGGCGTCTTCGCTATCTCCCGTATTTCCGCTAACGTCTTGAATCCCATTTTCCTTTTTTGTTTCTGGTTCGTCTTTGTATTTCCAACCTCCGTTATTTTCAAGGCTCATTATTTTCTTTGCCTGTTCGGCTGGAAAATCTCGATCGTCAATCATCGGGTTAGGATGCGTTAACGTAACGGTATTGGAAACATTCGACTTTTTATTTTTCTTCTTTGCCATTGCAAAAGAGTATTTGAAAAAAGTTAGAAAATGTTTTTTCTTACAAGTCTAAAGCGGAAAAATCCGTAGGGCTTACAACTTGGTAGTAATCAGACCAACCAGGAAGCAAACCAATTTTAAGGTTATTACTGTCCGGCGCTTCTTTTCCTCCAAACATTTTATCGCCTACAAAAAATGTAGCCGCTGGAATTGGTAAAAATCCCGTCCCGGCCGTATCTGTCAAACCTCCGATTTGTCCGTATTCGTTGACCACATAGAAAGCTAAATTTTGTTCTGCACAAAGCGCTTTCAAACTTTTAATAACTGCCTGTGGCATCTGTAAAAGCTGCGCCGTCAAACTTGAACCGTTTTGACCAACGATAATTGGAACCGCTCCAATGGTTTGATTCCCGCCGCCGTACTCAATCGCTTCGCCCACTTCTGATGTAGGATTAGAAACGAACGGCGATACTTGGACTTTCGTACCGTCTGCCGCCGTTTTAAGTGGTGTCCAGTTAGCCAATAGTTTAGCGTCTGCGATAGTCATAGTGTTAAGCGTTGTGCCTGTACTATACTTTCGTTGGAAAATTAATTTTTGAATCTGTCCGAAACTTTCCGGACAATCTGGAAGAGTAATATCTGAAATGGCTGCCGCTGGCGGGCAAATGATTTGTAATAATTGAAATAAGCCGGCGAATGAATTACGCATTTTGATTTAATTTTTAAGTTTCAAAATAAGCGTCGTTGACTCGTAGCGACTAATTTATATAAGTTAAGTACAAATATAAAAAAAATAAATTTAAGATGTCAAATGTTTTACAAAATATTTTAGTATAGATATTACGTAGGTGGGTTGTTATGGTCTTACCCCATTTTTACCCCGTGGGGTAATTGGGTAACTAAAATAAAAAATCCCCAGCCGTGGAGACTGGGGAAAAACAAAAAATATAAAGCTATGAAAAACTAAAACTCAATTTAAACGGCAGAGTCTTTTCCCTTCTCTGCCTTTAAACGTTCGAACTTAGCCTG
>JAVCKV010177195.1:0-135497 GCA_032274145.1 Herpochondria borealis | reverse complement strand
TTTGTTAACAAAGATAGTAATGAAATTTATCGCTCTGAAAGAGCGAGGATTTAAACCTAAAAAATGAGACCATTAAATCCGAATACTCATGAATAGAAAGAATTTCATAAGAAAATCAATATTAGGTGCAGTTGGTGTGGCAGCTGGAACATCTACGCTTAGCGCAAATAGTGATAAAGTAGAAGATTCGACCTATGATAAATTGATGGAGAGAGTCGGGTTTAATCATTTACCAAATAAAGAAATAAAAACAATGAAATCAGTATTGCATAAAGCAAATAGCAGAGGACATGCGAACCACGGTTGGTTAGATTCTCACCATTCATTCAGTTTTGCTAACTATCACAATCCTGAAAGAATGAACTTCGGTGTTCTTCGTGTATTGAATGATGATATAGTTGCTGGTGGAAGAGGATTTGGTACACACCCACATGACAACATGGAGATCATATCTATACCACTGCAAGGTGATCTAGAGCACAAAGATAACATGGGCAATATGACAGTGATCAAACAAGGCGATGTTCAAGTGATGAGTGCGGGTACTGGAATACAACATAGTGAGAAAAATAAAAATTCGGCAGACGAGGTACGTTTTCTTCAAATATGGATGTTCCCAAATAAAAAGAACGTCACTCCACGATATGATCAAATAACACTGGTGAGTAGGCAATCAAATAACAAATTCCAACAGATATTATCACCTAATATAGATGATGAAGGTGTATGGGCACATCAAAATGCTTGGTTCCATCTTGGTAACCTCGAGACAGGATGTGAAGACACTTACGCCATCAAAAGTAATGGTAACGGTGTGTATGCATTCGTATTAGAAGGCGAAGTGGAGATAGAGGGACAGGCCCTAAGTAAGAGAGATGGATTCGGGATTTGGGATACAGAAAAGATATCAATCAAAGCAACGAAAGATGCCAAAGTACTATTGATGGATGTACCAATGCAATTGAGTTAGACTAAAGTCAGAAACAGTGAGTAATAATGTAGTAGACAATGAGTAATATATTATGATCCAAAAAGCGTCAAGATTTCCTTTTGTACCAGACAAAATAGGAGTTCAACATTTATTTGTTGGACTCTTTTTACAATCTTATTTTGAATGATTAGAGCATCGTTAAATGCTGTGTTTGAAAATGTATTGAGCCCATGGTAGTGTAAACTAAAAAAGCTGTGATTAAAGTCTTTCACTCTAATCACAGCTTTTATATTTATTACTACCGATAAATCTTTAAATTCTTATCACCTTAAAGTATTTTTCAAAATCTTGATTGTAACACTTAGCAAAGTAGGTTCCTGGTGCATACTTTTTCAATGAGATTCTTGCTTGCGATTCTTGATTAACGCTTAAAATCTCATCACTTTCAATTAATCTACCCAAAAAGTCATAAATCTCAACTTTGACATTATTAGATTGATTAAAAGCCTCGTCTATTTCGATAATCAAAATACCGTCTGTAGGGTTAGGAAACACTTTAATATCATTTAGTAAAATCCCATCTAAACTATTAACTATATCAAATCCAACTTCTACAGTTTCTTCAAAAATACAGAATTCCGAAGCATCTCTTACAACAATCAAGTAGGTTCCTGGAGCTAAATTATCGAATGTGTTATTCTCTGTAAAAGTAACTCCTCCATTAATACTATATTCATAAGGTGAGAATCCACTTGTAGGAACAATAGTAATTGTACCATCAGACAAACTTTCTTCAGAAGCATTGACAGTAGATACTGAAGCCGTAAATGCACAACCTTCTCCATTAGGACAGAAAAGTTCAACTGCTTCACTGCCAAACTCACCATCATTAGTTAGAAGTGTCTCACCTGATGAATTTACCAACAGAAAGTTTCCATTACCACCTGTGCAACAAATCCCATCACCATATGAATCATAAACATGTAATGAAAAACAAGAATTATAATCCAAACAAATATCAAAACTAACGATATTGTCTCCTTCCGATAATTCTCCTGCAGCAACAAATTCATTATTTAGTCCATCGTAGATTCCCCATGAAGTTTCCTGTGGCCAAAAATCAGGAGTAATAATAAGAGTTACGAAATCAAAGCCAGAATGACTTAGATCTGTTATGATAGAGGCATTGTTATTACTATTTATAGCATCTAATTCACCGTTTACAGTTAAGAGGTTTAAAGTTATTTCGTTCTCCTCTGGCATTAAGTTTTCTGTGACGCTTATGACCACATTGGCCTCCATTAAGTAGGAAATGCTAGAATTGTAGGTAACAGTATCGACAACCATTCCGTTTGCAATAACTTCAATTTCGCTAGTACTAAAAATCGTTCCGCCATAATTAGTCACTTTGGCTCTAACTTCTATTTCACCACCACATTTCACTTTTGAGTCCTCTATAGTAATACCACCTTCTAATAAGTGGAGCTTACTTAAAACAATATTTAAAGTATCATTATTACCATAACCATCTATAGAATCTGTCACTATAGCGGTCACTTGATAATCACCAATCATTGAGAAGTCTTGAGGTATCGTAAATTGATAATCAGCACTTGTAAAAGGACTAATAGTATCAGGAACTGTTATCGTTTCTATAATTTGATCATTGACAACCAAAGTTATATCAAAATCATTCATGTCATTTAAACCTTGGTTTGCGATTCGTGCGGTGATTAATTCACTATCACCCAAGTCTGCCGAAGATTCAGGATTAATAATTTGCGTGACGCCTAAATCATAATTAGCCTTAATATTAGCCCAAAACGAAACCCATGGCCTTGCTTGTTTAATAATTAGTTGATCATCTACGGTAACTTTATACTCGATATCCATACCAAAGCCTTCAGCTCCCACAACATCATAAAGTATTGCAAATTCATCATGAATAATCTTAAGATAGTCTCTCATTTGATCAAGATAAACCTCACTCATCACCAATTCTCCAGCGTTTACCAAGTTAGATTCTCTCAATATAAAATAACCTTGACTAGGGTCTTCATATAATAAAAGTTCTTCCGGAATAGAATTTTCATCAGGGTTTGTAATCAATGATTCTCCAACTTGAGTATTTAAATAAAAAGTGTTTTCTGTTTGATAAATAGGGTCAATACTTACACCTACACCATTTGATTTTTCATCTTCAAAGTTAGGGTGACATAAAATCCCCATTGCTGCGATATAATGATCAACTCTATAGAAATCACGTTCATCATAAGCCCTGAAATTCCACATACTAGCATAGACTTGTTTGATTGACTTTGAAATATGTCCTTCCTCTGGATGCTGTGTTTTAGAGGAATATAATCCAGCGCCACTAAATCCTGGTAAATCTTCATTATTAGTACTTGATCTACACCTCACAGAAGTACCTTCTGGAAATTCATCATGCATCGCTTGTAATTGATCAAGCATCCATTGTGGCATTGGAGCATCTTTAATATCGCGTCTAAACTCTTTGAGCATGTCGATACGATTTTCTAGATCACCTATAAAGTCTGGATCTGTTATCATATCTTCCACTCTTTGATAGAAATCATTAAACTTCATAAATTCATCATAAAAGTAAAATGGAATACCAAAACCATCAGGAATGGTGCCATCAACAAAGCCAAAGGTTCTCATTGTGGCTACATTAGTACACTTAGCCCCAAATGCTGTCGACATCTGAAATGTAATAGAATCAAGCGGCGAAATTTCAGTAAAACTTAAATCTCGTATAGGTATTTGCGGTTCTGTTGGTCTTAGATCTTCGTACCATTTATTAACTTCCTCCAAAGTCGCTTCTCGAATAAAGTAATTATCATTCTCTACTTTATAGTAAATGTAATTGCCAACTAGGTTTGCAATCGAATCTATTAACAAAGGTTCTTTGATATAAGCATTTGGCACATTATCTTGAATCGCTCTTAAGTTGACATGAGATAGTGGTGTTTGTATAACAGAGGTTATGATTCCTCCTACTCTAGGTAATGAGTTTGGTAAAGCATCATATAAAACAATATCTCTTGAACCTGGGTTATCATCTAAAGTCATTACTTTAAAAAAGCCATATCCCTCTGCTTGGTTTAAAGGAATATAATCTATATCGCCAAATACATCAGATTCTAAAACAACATTAATTCTCGATCCCACATAACCGGGTTTGTATTGCTGCTCATAAGCAGTCTCTCCAACATCACCAATAAAATGTTGCATGTTGTTCTGAAGAAAAGGCATGTTCGCTACTAATAATTCAAATGTTCTTTGAGTAGATTCAAATGTTTCTGAATCTCCAAATGAAAAATTAAATGAATAGCTTCCTATAGATCCATTAGATAATATTTCATTAGGGTTAAATACAATTTCTCCAGATCCATCATCTTCATTATTAAATATACCAATAGAATTAAAAAACTCTGCATGAATAAAATGGGTATTACTATTGATAAAATATATCTTAGGTTCATCAGTGTCTTTGTCTAGTATTCCGAACTTTACAAATTGTTGTCCATTGAGGAACGGAGCCCACGGTACATCTTGGACAACCGCTAAACTAGCAAACGTTTCAGCATTGTCTATAGATGTAGTGCCATCTTGAAATGCAATTGATTCTGCAAAGTTTAAAGGTGCATTAGTAGGCATGTTATTAAACTCAGTAATATCATCAATACCATCTCCATCTGTATCATCAGGGGCATCAATTGAATGTTCTGTTATACTGTAATTCTGAAGCCCGTATGCTCCAGCTGGTTCTGAGATTAACAAAGTACCATCAACTCCCATAGTGATCGAAGTAATCGATTCATAATTTAAATTGGGTTCATGTTGTGTTTTTAATAAATAGTACTTGTCCGCCTTGGCTTGAATTTCTAATTGGACTTGATCAAAATTATTGACGGAATAATTGTCTATCGTAACATTTTGTGAAATACAAAAATTACAAATGGCAATAAAAAGAACTAACATTAAACTTCTCTTCTTGAACATATTTATATTTTTTATCAATTTTTTTAAGTTTCTATTTTATACCAGCTAAATAAGAATTTCACATCAAAAATGAGATTCTATTAGCATCCTACTAATCTTTACTTTTTTATCTGTCAAACGTCTCAACTTACAAAAAGCTGATCCACTGAACTCATTTTAACTATCATGAGCTATTTATAATAAAGAAGTTCCAACTTAATCCTAACAATGCTTTGGCACTTAATTTCATGTTAATCATTTTGTGAGATACTAAAATTATATTGAGGTTTTCTCACGGCCTCGCTCCAACCCAGTAACTCCCGTCTTCAAGATGTTCCTTCTTCCAAATAGGCACATTTTCTTTCAACGCATCAATGGCATAACTACAAGCTTTAAATGCAGCTTCTCGATGTCCCGATGACACAGCAATTATTACCGCTATATCTTTGATACCAACATAGCCCTTTCTATGATGAATTGCTATTCTCTCTACTCCAAATTTATCAAGACATTGAAGGGCGATTTTATTCATTTCTTTCTCTGCCATTGCATCATAAGTATCGAAATCAAGGTGAGTTACTGATTCACCTTTATTCCTATTACGAACAGTTCCAACAAAAAGACAGTTTCCACCGCAACTTTTTTGAAGTATTGACGAATATGCCTTATCAATAGATAGGGTAGCGTCTGATATTTTAACATCTATTTTTTCTTCTTTCATGACTTTTATCCTCCTGAGACTGGTGGAATTATAGCAATTTCATCAGCACTTGTTATTAATTGATTATCGTCCGCATATTCTTGATTTACTGCAATGAAGTAAGAATTTATCGTTTTCATATGTTTATTTGATTCATTGAGATGTGATCGTAAATCAGCTACCGTAACAAGATTAGGATCGTTAATTATAATCTCATCACGCTCAAAAATGTCACGAGCAATACCAAAACATTTTATAATCATATTTAGAAGATTTGTGTATATAAAATTCTAAGCCCAACAAAAGCAATTAATATTGCTGAAATGAACTTTACTTTTTCTGAGGACAAGATATGGATATTCATTCGATTGCCTATCTGTCCCCCGACAAAAACTGACATTCCTAGAATTGAACACATATGCCAATCAATATGAGGTTGATTGATTGTTTGGCCAATTAACCCAGCTAACGAGTTAACTAAGATAAAAAAACTGGCAGCCGCACTGATCACTTTTACAGTTTCCCATTTTATAATGTGAAGGACTGGAGATAGGAATATTCCACCACCAATACCAATATAACCAGAAAGTAATCCTATCCCTCCTCCTATTCCTGTTAACCAAGAATTAGAAAGACTTTTGATTCTTAGATGTTGATAATCGATAAGCATTAATACAGAAGCACCAATAAGTGCAACCGCAGCAATAATTCGATAAGAACTATTATCAGGTGTAAAGGTTCCGCCAACAAATGCAAGTGGAATACTTAGTATTATTAAAGGAATAAGTTTTTTAGGCTTTAGAATACCCGCTTTATAAAAATACCAACAACCAGTTGAGACAACTACAATGTTACAAACTAGAGCAATCAATCTAATATCAACAATAGGTAGATTAATAAGTAATAAAATTGCAATATATGAACTCCCGCCACCGAAACCAGCCATACTATACAATATAGCTATAAGGAAAAAACAAATCGATAAAAGGGTTAGTGACATTATAAAATAGAATTGTAATAAATGAATACAGTCACAAGATATCGCTATGATTAGATAATTATATAAATTGTAATAATTATAATTAACGTTATAAATAGTTGATTTAGAATAGAAGAGGGGAGAAGTAAGAAAATGAAATTCTATACTTATATAATTAACCACAAAAAATAGTTATTATGTAACTTTAAAGTGAGGAAATAAGCTTCGAACTGTTTCAATATTAGATGCAATCAGAATTTTAATTTCTATACTTTAATTGTATGTTTGTCATCCCTGAAGGAACTTATGTTCAAATTTTTTGGTGATCAGAAATCTTCAAATATTGTTTTTATTTTACGTAAAGTTCGTCTATAGAAATATGATATTGAAGATAAAGATTGATCTGATTCAAATGAAAATAACTTATTATGATTCGATACTACAAGAAAATAGATCAGAAGATCATAGAGTTAGAGACAGAAGGGGACGCTTCTTGGATCAACATTTCACCTCCTTTTGCCCAAGGAGAATTGCAGACATTTGCTGAAAGCTTCGATTTCCCTCTTGATTTCCTTACCGATTCACTTGATATAGATGAACGGTCGCGTTATGAGCGAGAAGAAAATGCAAACCTTATTCTTTTTAATACTCCATTGCTAAATGAAGATATGAAGGAAAACGAGGCAATGTATTACACTGCTCCTATAGGTATTATACTTGTTGTCGATAAAATAGTGACTGTAACAAGTCGTGATAATCCAATAATTGATAAATTTCTAGATAATAAGGTCAAGAATTTTAATCCTTCTGATCCTAAGTTATTTGTTTTACAAATGTTTGAACAAAATGTATTTAGATTTTTGGACTGCTTGAAGAAGTTGAATCTAAAAAGAAACCTTATTGAGCGAGAATTATATAATAGTAGTAGAAATAAAGAACTACAACAGTTATTAAGAATAGAAAAGAGTCTTGTCTATTTTGTAAACTCATTAAGTGCTAATGAGCTTCTTAAAATGAAAATGAAGAGGACCGATCTACTCAATATTAGAGAATTAGAATACCATGCTGATCTTTTCGAAGATGTTCTTATTGATAACAGTCAAGCCTTAGAGATGTCAAACGTGCATACCAACATTTTAGGAGGAACAATGGAAACTTATGCATCGATAGTTTCTAATAATATGAATGCATTTATAAATAGATTGACAATCATCACGATTACTTTGATGGTTCCAACTTTGGTTTATAGTTTTTTTGGTATGAATATGCCAATTCCTGGAACTGGACCCGAATATAAATACACATATTTATGGGTTATTTTCTTTTCTATTTTCTTTGTTGTTGGTCTCATAGTATTTATGACCAAAAATCGAAGATTTTAAACTACTTATTTTAATAAATTTTCTGCTCATACCTAACGAATTGATTGTGGTAATTTGGTATAACAAACTAAAACAAATAAGTCCATACTAATAATATTTTAATTATGCATTAGGATATTAACTTTTAACACATAAGCAAAAAGCACTATACATAGGACCCACACTTTGATACACTTGCAGTACATATTATAAAAGTTACTAACATGTGGACATATTATTAAAAATTATATAGTGTTGATTTTAAGTGACTTGGAATACTTATCCACAAAGTGTGCATAACTTTTACTTTTCAAGTTAACCACAAGAGCATTTTTTTCCGTTAATTTGTACTCCACTTTAACATTAAGTGAAAGAGTTATAAAGGTTACCCAAATCTTTATTATTCATCCCAATTTAAACATATAATACCAACCTAAGAATATAAAGAAAAGTGATATTATGTATTACTTCTCTCAGGGGATCTTATCCTCATTAGGTTTTGAAATTTAGAAAGCAAATAGATTTAAGAATATTAGATCTTTTAACATAAATATTAAATACCCGTACCCATGAGTAAAGAAGCAGTATTAGCTGAACCATTATTAGAAGAAAACTCAGGTAGATTTGTCATATTTCCTATACAACATGATGATATCTGGCAGTTCTATAAGAAGACAGAGGCTAGTTTTTGGACAGCTGAAGAAATTGATCTACACCAAGACATAACAGATTGGGATGCAAAATTAAATGATGATGAAAGACATTTCATTAAGCATGTATTAGCATTTTTTGCAGCAAGTGACGGTATCGTAAATGAGAACCTTGCCGAAAACATGGTAAATCAAGTACAATATACAGAAGCTAAATTTTTCTATGGTTTCCAAATAATGATGGAGAACATACATTCTGAGACTTACTCTCTATTAATAGATACATATATAAAGGATACTAAAGAGAAAGACTACTTATTTAACGCTGTAGAGAATCTAGAGTGTGTAAAGAAAAAGGCAGATTGGGCTCTTAGATGGATCGATGAAGGATCATTCACAGAGAACTTGATTGCATTTGCAGCGGTTGAAGGAATATTTTTCTCAGGATCATTTTGTGCTATCTTCTGGTTAAAGAAGAGAGGACTTATGCCAGGTCTTACATTCTCAAACGAGTTAATCTCAAGAGATGAAGGAATGCATTGTGATTTTGCTTGTTTATTATACAACAACCATATCAACAATAAATTAACAAAAGAAACTATCCATAAGATTATTACGGATGCTGTAGAAATTGAAAAAGAATTCGTTTCTGACGCTATACCTGTAAGATTGATCGGTATGAATGCTGAGTTAATGTGTCAATACATTGAATTCTGTGCAGATAGATTACTAGAAACGCTAGGTAACGAAAAAGAATACAACGCTGAAAATCCATTCCCATGGATGGAGATGATCTCACTTCAAGGAAAAACTAATTTCTTCGAGAAGAGGGTAGGCGACTATCAAAAAGCAGGTGTCACAACTGACAGAGATCAGCAGGTATTCTCGCTTGATGAGGACTTTTAAGTCATAAATTAAAGGAATACAATCGTAGTAAGGTCATGATTGTATTTCTTTTTCTCAACATA
Source organism: Herpochondria borealis (assembly GCA_032274145.1). Classification (NCBI taxonomy): domain Eukaryota; phylum Rhodophyta; class Florideophyceae; order Ceramiales; family Ceramiaceae; genus Herpochondria; species Herpochondria borealis. The sequence continues at coordinate 125,903 of JAVCKV010177195.1, read as the reverse complement.
CATATGAAATACTTTAATATGTGCAAGAGAAAATCATTTTATTTATAAAAAAAATAAGAAAGGCATTAACTACATTATTTAACTACTACTCAACTCAACAACACTATGCAAGTAATTAAACGATCAGGCTCAAAAGAAGCAGTAAGCTTTGACAAAATAACCGCTAGAGTAAAAAAACTATGTTATGGCCTAAATTCAACTTATGTAGAACCTATTGATATAGCTAAAAAAGTAATACAAGGGCTATATGATGGTGTAACAACAACAGAATTAGATAATTTAGCTGCAGAAACAGCTGCATCAATGACAACTAGGCATCCAGATTATGCAATGTTAGCAGCAAGAATTTCTATTTCAAATCTTCATAAGAATACGAATAAGTCGTTTTCAACAACTATGGAAGGTTTATTCAACTACATCGATCCAAAAACAGGTGAACAAGCTGGACTAATTAGTGATATAACGATGAAAACCATCAAAAAGCACGCTGGTCGATTTGATTCTGCTATTATATATGATAGAGATTATAGTTTTGATTTCTTTGGCTTCAAGACTCTAGAAAGATCATATCTAATGAGAATGGATGGCAAAGTAGTCGAAAGACCTCAACATTTGTTGATGAGAGCATCTATTGGAATTCATGGAGAAGACGTAGACTCTGCTATAGCGACTTACAATTTGATGTCGGAAAAGTACTTTATTCATGCAACACCGACTTTATTTAATGCAGGTACGCCGAAACCACAATTGTCTTCATGCTTCTTGTTGAGTATGACTGAAGATAGTATATCTGGTATTTTTGAAACATTAACTAGATGTAGTAAGATTTCACAAAGTGCAGGAGGTATTGGACTATCTATTCATAATGTTAGAGCTAAGGGTTCTTATATAAAAGGTACAGGTGGTACTTCAAATGGTATCGTACCAATGTTGAAAGTATTTAATGATACTGCAAGATATGTAGATCAAGGTGGAGGGAAACGAAAGGGAGCTTTCGCAATCTATCTAGAACCATGGCATGCTGATATAATGGATTTCTTAGATCTTAAGAAAAATCATGGCGCCGAGGAAATGAGAGCTAGAGATTTATTCTATGCAATGTGGATCTCTGATTTGTTTATGGAACGAGTTAAAGTAGGAGGAGAATGGTCACTATTTTGTCCAAATGAATGTCCTGGACTTCATGACTGTTATGGTGGAGAATTCGAAGCACTATATCACAAGTATGAAGCTGAAGGTAAAGCAAGAAAAACTATCAAAGCACAAGATCTATGGTTTGCAATTCTAGAATCTCAAATTGAGACTGGAACACCATACATTCTATATAAAGATGCAGCTAATAAAAAATCAAATCAAAAGAACTTAGGTACGATAAAATCATCAAACTTATGTACTGAGATTATGGAATTTACATCACCAGATGAAGTTGCTGTATGTAATCTAGCTTCACTTTCTTTGCCTAAGTATGTGAATGAAGATAAAACATTCAACTTCGAAAAACTACATGAGGTAACTAGGGTAGTGACAAAGAACTTAAATAAAATCATCGATGTAAACTACTATCCGGTAAAAGAGGCTGAGAACTCAAATTTCCGTCATAGACCAATTGGTATCGGAGTACAAGGATTAGCAGATGCATTCATGATGATGAGAATGCCATTTGACGGAGCAGAAGCGAAACAAATGAATAAAGATATATTCGAAACAATATATCATGCTGCTGTAACTGAATCAAATTCACTAGCTAAAGAAGAAGGACCTTATTCTACATTTGAAGGATCTCCTGCAAGTGAAGGAATATTACAATTCGATATGTGGGATGTAAAACCATCTAATCGATATGATTGGGACTCATTAAAGGAAGAAATAAAGTCTTCAGGTTTAAGAAATAGTTTATTATTGGCTCCAATGCCAACAGCAAGTACTTCTCAAATCTTAGGAAATAATGAATGTTTCGAGCCTTATACATCAAATATCTATACAAGAAGAACTTTATCTGGTGAGTATATCATTATGAATAAGCACTTGTTGAAAGATCTAATCGGTTTAGGATTATGGGATGATGCGATGAAGCAGAAACTAATGGCTGACAATGGATCTGTTCAAAATATTGATGAAATTCCTGACAACTTGAAGGAAATGTACAAAACAGTGTATGAGATAAGCCAAAAAGTACTTATTGATCAATCAGCAGACAGGGGAGCATTCGTTTGTCAAAGTCAGAGTCTAAACTTATTTGTTGAGAATCCTACATTTAGTAAGCTATCATCAATGCATTTCTACGGATGGCAAAGAGGCCTCAAAACTGGAATGTATTACTTAAGAAGTAAGGCGGCTGTAGATGCAATTAAATTTACATTGGACAAACAACACCAAAGAATTCAATCTGGAAAAGTTGCAGAAAACGAAGTCATGGAAGTGATCGATGGTGATTCAGAAGGTGAAGTATGTAATATGGACGAAGGATGTATAATGTGTAGTGGATAAAACCAACACATGAAAAATATAAATGGACAGCTCATTAATTTGATCTGTCCATTTTATTTTAGCTTAATTTTTAAAAGTACCTCTGCCATTATACGATATTGATTCTAATATCAAACTTCTATTAATGAAATGTAACAAGAGTTCAAAAGCATTATTTGCTTAAGAATATACGCAGGTGATAGATGGAGTGGGTATTACCGTTTATTTCTACTTAACATAATATTAATTATAGGAAAGAAGTACAGTTAAAGTAAAGTGCTAACTTAAAATACATATATTGATCAGCTGTCCATTGAAATGAAACTAAAAACTGATATCTAAACTTAAGTTTTTATTCCTGAAAACTTTTACGGGCAAAATTTTGAGATACATATTTAGCAATTGATAAGAATCATAATTTCACATTTACTTAATACAATATTAAGTGGAATTTTGATAACTATCAGTGACCAATTATCGTTTAATCTTATAAGTGATTTAAAAATCAAACCTTTATAATGATAAAAAAAATAATAAAAGTAATAGGAATTATTCTCTTCTTAACAATAATTGCAGCTGCTGCTATACCATACTTTTTTAAGAATCGAATAGTTGAAGCAGTAAAAACTGAAATCAATAATAGCATAAACGCAAAAGTAGATTTTGAAGATGTTAGCTTGTCATTATTCAAAAGTTTTCCTGATTTTAATTTCAGCCTTAATAAACTCTCAGTGATAGGTATTAATGAGTTCGAAGGTCATGAGTTATTAGAAGCTGATAATATCGAATTCTCTTTAGATTTGATGTCTGTAATAAACAATGATAAACCGATAAAAATTAATGAAATTTCATTTCAAAAACCTGAAATAAATATAAAAGTTTTAAAAAACGGTCAAGCAAATTATAACATCGCAAAACAAACTGATATATCGAACGAAGAACTAGAGACTTCCAATTTAAATTTCTTGATTCAATTACAAGAATATGGAGTCACTGATGGTTCATTTATATATGAAGATCAACTAAGTGATTCATATATAGAGATTAAAGGCTTAGATCATGAAGGGAAAGGAAAATTCACACAAGATGTTTTTGATTTACATACTGCTACCAACATAGGCAGTATAACTGCAAAATCCAGCGGAATTACTTATCTAAACAAAACAAAAGGAAATATTGATCTAACGTTAAATGCTGATATTACGAATTCGAAATATACAATCAAAGAGAATTCAATTAATCTCAACGCCTTAAAATTAAATACTTCAGGATATGTCCAAATGATTGATGATAAAATCAAAATGGACATAAAATACGATGCGCCAAATAATAATTTTAAAAACTTACTCTCTATGATACCTTCCGCTTATACTGCGGACTTTCAAGATGTAGAAGCAAATGGGAATTTAGTATTAGATGGCTTTGTAAAAGGAGAATACGAAATCAGTAATGGAGCACTCCCCTCTTTTCTAATAAATTTAAAAGTAGAAAATGGAGATTTTAAGTATCCAGATTTACCTCTAGGAATTAAAGGAATAAACACAATTACAAAAATTAGTAGTCCTTCTAGTGATCTTAATAAAATGGTAGTTGATGTATCAGAATTTAAAATGGAGTTAGGAAATAATCCTTTCGAAGCCAAAATGAAATTAAGTAATTTACTTACAGATCCAAACATAGATTCTAAGATAAACGGTACTATTAATCTTGACGAACTTTCAAAAGCATTCCCATTTGAAGACATCAAAAAAATAAGTGGAATTATAACTTCTAATATAGAAGCAAAAACAAGCATGTCAGCAATTGATGCTCAAAGATTTGAAGATATAGATATGTCAGGGAATCTAGAAATTGTCAATATGGACTATCAATCTAAAGATTTACCACAGATTCAAATTGCTAATATGCAAATGAAATTCACTCCAAAGCATGTCAAGCTTGAGAGTTTTAATGCTCAATTAGGAAAAAGTGATATATCAGCCGTAGGAACAATTGATAATATCCTAGCATATTTCACTCCAGAGAAGACAATGACTGGACAAATGAAGATTCGCTCAAACTTTTTCGATTCGAACGAATGGATAACAACTGATGAAGAAGCAAATCTACCAAACGGTGTTTCAGCTGAAGTTATTGAAGAAGAAGCTTTATTTGATCGATTTAACTTTACGGTCGATGGTGAAATTAAAAGACTGCTTTATGATGTATATGATTTAAGAGATTCCAAACTAGTTGGACAACTAACCTCTAACGAGTCAATTATAAATTTATTTCAAACTAAAATTGGAGAAAGTGATTTCAAAATGAATGGTAAGATTACTAATGTCTTTAATTATGTTTTCGAAAATGAGATATTAAAAGGAAATATAAATTTGAGTTCCGATTATATCAATGCTAACGAGTTTATGGTTGAGGAAGTAGATCCCCAAGCAGTAAATATGGAAGTCATTCCTGTTCCAGAAAGAATGGATCTTAATCTAAATGCTGACATTCAAGAAGTACTCTATACAAATATTCCTCTTCGCAATATTAAAGGGAAGATAATGGTGGCTAATCAAGTTGCAACAATAAGTAACTGTAACGCAAAGACACTAGGCGGTAATGTCATCATGAATGGAACTTATGACACAAAAGATATTCAGGAGCCAAAATTTGATATGGATTATAAAGTAAATAGTCTAAACTATCAAGATGCCTTTGAGAAATTAAATACATTTAAAACACTCGCCCCTATTGGTGAATATATAGAAGGTAAATTTAATACCACATTAAAAATATCTGGTATTTTGGGGAAAGATATGCTACCTGATTTGAGTACTTTAACTGCCGATGGCTTTTTACAAACAATAGAAGGAAGTTTAAAAAACTTTAAACCCGTAGAAGATTTTGCCAATAAATTAAACATTGACTTTCTAAAGTCGGTAAATTTAAAAAACACAAAAAATTGGTTTGAGCTTAATAATGGGAAAGTTATTATTAAAGATTTCGATTATAAAACAAAAGGGATTGAAATGGTAATTGGAGGAACGCATGGTCTGGACTCCGAAATGCTATATAGTATCAAAGCTAAAATTCCTAGGAAAATTTTGCAACAAAATTCTATTGGCCAAGTTGCTGATAAAGGATTAAACCTCTTGCAAAGTCAAGCTACAAAACTAGGAATCAATATAGACCAAAGTGAATTTGTGAATGTAAATGCATTGATTTCAGGAACAATGACAAAACCTAATGTAAAACTGAATTTAATAGGTTCTGACGGAGAAGCGGCATCGATTGACAAGATAGTTGACGATATAAAAGACAAGGCAGTAGATAAAGTGAGTGAGATCATTGAAGACAAGACCGGAGTTGATATAAAGAATATCGAAGCTGAGGTGAAAGAAGTAAAAGAAGACCTAAGCGCGAAAGCAGATGCTGAGGTAAAAATACTAATGAAAAAAACGGAAGAGAATATTAATAAAATAAGAAAAGAAGCTCAGAAACGTGCAAATCAAACAAAGGCAGAAGCCAAAAAACTTAGTGTAAAAACAAAGTCTGAGGGTTATAAACAAGCTGATGCCATAATTGAAAAAGCAGGTGGAAATATCTTCAAGAAGAAGGCGGCTGAGATAGCTGCTAATAAACTAAAGAAAGAAGCCGACAAGAAATCAGAACAAATAATTACCAAAGGCGATGATACTGCGAAAACAATAATAGATAAAGCTGATAAACAAGCAGAAAAGCTTCAAACTACTGCAGATTCTCAAGCCAATATGATCCGTGATAAGTACAAATAAAAATAATAGATTACTTTAAGTTTTAATATTCTGAAGTAAATTTTCTATTGACAAATATCAAATATAAGAGACATTAACGTAAATAAAAAGGTGCAAGCAAATAGAATTTGCTTGCACCTTTTTTATATTCTAAAACACTCTACTTTGTTCCTAGTAGTTTGATTTTTCCTTCTGCTTGTGCTTTGTACTTATCCCCAGTTACTAACTTGTAAGCGGCAATCGCATCAGCATTTTTACCCATTTTTTCATAAGCTTTGGCTTTAGCAACGTAATACTTATCATCTACTTCTGCTCCTGAAATTGAAATTGCCTTGTCTGCATATGTAATAGCTTCTTCACTGGCAATAGTTTCAGTATTAGATCTACTTATATAATATGCAACATCCGCATTATCCTTTATCGCTAAATGAGTTTTACCAACTTCTATAGTCTTTGGATAATCTTTTGCCTTATACAGTTTAGCAACTATATTTCTGGCTTTTTTGTACATCGAAGCTGCATAATCTACTTTCTCTGTAGCAGTATATTTGTCTCCAGCATGTATATAATTCGTTACCGAACCAATTTTATCTCCATTAGAATCTAGTGCAGAAGCTAGACCTCTATAATTAGATGCATACTCAGGTCTCCATTCAATCCCCTTTTTATATAATTCTATAGCTTCATCAATTGCTCCTGCTTTCTTTTTAGAATTCCCAAGGTTACTTGCAGCAATAGAACCATTTTTCATCGCAAGTCCAATGATTTTCTCATTTTCATCTGTAGTCGCCTTTAATAATGCGGCTTCCAAAAGAGGCAAACCAGCAGCATAATCTTTTGCTTTAAGAAATGCTAGGCCTTCATTATACAGTCCAGCCGCCGTTTTTTCGTCTTGTGCAAATGTATTAAACCCCAAAAATAGAGCGAACAATAAAATAATTGATTTCCTTATCTTCAAATTCATCATAATTAACTTTTGTATTTTTTTAATTGAACCGCTAAAAGAATAAAATTTTTTCAATAAAAAAAATTTATTCTCTTCATTAAGATTTTAATATCATTTGTGCAATATTTAGCGGAATAATATAACTATTTCAAAATGAAATTGTTTAGACCTAGAATTTTGTTTAATCTTTTTAGATTATCTTTAGTGAACATTAAGTAGTATAGAAATTTAATTATTGTTAAATTTACACTAACTACAAGAAAAACATACAATACAATGGTAAAGAAAAGAATTGCAATCAACGGATTTGGTCGAATAGGAAGACTAACTTTTAGAAACCTCATGCTTAATGATAACGTAGAGGTTGTCGCTATCAATGATTTAACTGATAATGGAACACTAGCACACTTACTTAAGTTTGACAGTGCTCACGGTCAGTTTGATGGTACTGTTTCTCATACAGATGATAAATTGATTGTAAACGGTAATGATATTGCAGCTTCTTCTACTAGGAATCCTGAAGAATTACCATGGAAAGAACTTAATATTGACGTTGTATTAGAATGTACGGGGATATTCAGAACAAAAGATGCAGCATCAAAGCACATTACAGCGGGTGCTAAAAAAGTTGTTATTTCAGCTCCAGGTAAAGGAGATGGCATAAAAACGATTGTACTGGGCGTGAATGGAGATGAAATAACTGGAGATGAGACTGTACTTAGTAATGCTAGTTGTACTACTAATTGTTTAGCACCAGTGTGTAAAATAATAAATGATAACTGGGGATTTCAGAGAGGATCACTTACAACTACACATGCATATACAGCTGATCAAAATATTCAGGATGCTCCGCATCCAGATCTAAGAAGAGCAAGAGCAGCTGCATACAATATAGTACCTACGTCTACAGGAGCAGCTAATGCTGTTGGTTTAGTAGTACCTGAGGTAGCTGGTAAAATGTTTGCAATTGCAATCCGTGTACCGGTTATTACTGGATCATTAATCGAACTAAATGTTGTTACTGATAAAAATGTAACAAAAGAAGAGATAAATGCTAAATTCAAAGAAATGGCTGATGGACCTATGAAAGGTGTCTTGCAGTTTTCTACTGATCCACTAGTATCTTCCGATATAGTAGGAAATAAGCATTCTTCAATCTTTGATTCTTTATTGACAGATGTTAAAGACGGTAACTTTGTAAAAATAGTGAGTTGGTATGACAATGAAGCTGGATACAGTGCTAGATTAGCTGATTTAGTAGCAAAAGTATAACTCAAACAATATATATATAATAGAAAGCACTTGGTACCGTCCAAGTGCTTTTTATTTTGTTCTTTTAAATTTCTAATAAAATATTCCAATGAAAACGATCCACGATTTAGATGTAAAAGACAAGAAAGTACTTGTAAGAGTTGATTTCAATGTACCTCTTGATAAGAATTACAACATTACGGATGATACCAGAATGCAAAAAGCTCTACCAACTATCAATAATTTGTTGGTTCGAGGGGCTTCGGTAATCTTAGCTTCACATTTAGGTCGTCCACAAAAAGATAAAAACGAAGATGGATCGATTAAGGTAAATAAATATTCGCTGAAGCATCTTGTTGAGCACCTTGCTGAATTGACAGATGCAGAGATTTTATTCGCAGAGAATTGTGTAGGTGGAGATACTGAACTTAAGGCTGAACGATTGAAGTCAGGTGAAATTCTTCTTTTGCAGAACACAAGATTTCATGAAGGAGAAAGTAAAGGTGATATAGATTTATCAATCCAACTTTCAAGATTAGCTGATATATTTGTAAACGATGCATTTGGAACAGCTCACCGTGCTCATGCTTCGACGACAACTGTTGCAAATTATTTTGAACCAAAAGATAAAGCCTTAGGGTTACTGATGTATTCTGAGATAGCGAGTGCAGACAAGCTATTAAAAAGTCCTAAAAGACCTGTAGTAGCTATTGTTGGTGGTGCAAAAGTTAGTGATAAAATTAAGCTGTTAGAAAAACTTGTTGAAGTAGTAAATCATGTTTGTATTGGTGGTGGTATGGCTTATACATTCATAAAATCAAATGGTGGGAATGTTGGGAATTCTATCTGTGAAGATGATTATATGGAACTAGCTCAACAAATACTTAAAAAAGCTAAGGATTTAGGTACTGAAATACATTTGCCTATGGATAATTTGATTGCTGATAATTTTAGCAATGATGCAAATACCAAGATTGTAGATTCTTCGAAAATTTCAGATGATTGGGAAGGTCTTGACATTGGTCCTAAATCAATAGAATATTTTGCAAGTATAATCATGAAAGCTAAATCTATTCTATGGAATGGTCCTATGGGAGTATTTGAAATGAAAACTTTTGAAAAAGGTACGTATGGAGTTGCACAAGCTGTAGCAGAAGCTACTAAAACTGGAGCTTTCAGTCTTATCGGAGGTGGAGATAGTGTCGCTGCAATCAATAAAGCGGGTTTAGCCGACAGTGTAAGCTTCGTTTCTACTGGCGGTGGTGCTATGTTGGAATATTTGGAAGGGAAAACGCTACCAGGTATTAAGGCTATTACTGGATAATAGTTTTAATAAACTAGAAAATAATAAATGGTTTATCGATGAAAATTGATAAGCCATTTTTACTTTCCAATTGCCAGTAAAATAAGTGGTATTTGTTCTTAGTATTTATAGTGCTTAACTATCTCCTACTGAGAGTTTTCTAATAATCTTGTTACATTATTCTTTAGATTTTTAAATTTCCATTGCTATTAACATAGCATATTGTCACCTGATTGCATTCGCTTTAAAATATTCGCTCAGAAATGGTATTGACTAGGGATTTCCTAGTATATTTTCTTATTTTGTAAGAAAATATTCACAATGACAAAACTTGCCCTCGTTCAAAAATCTCCTGTATTTCTAAACACCACAAAGTCTGTCGCAAAAGCTATAAAATATATTCATGAAGCTGCAAAGTCATCTGCTGACATTGTAGTATTTGGAGAAGGTTGGCTGAGTGGTTACCCTGCGTGGATTGACCATAGTATTCACATGGGAAGATGGGATCAAAAAGAGATAAAAGAAGTCTGGGCACAAATGTATGATGATGGTATAGAGATTCCTGGTGAACAAATATCCAAAATACAGCAAGCTGCAGAAGTAACTAAGAAGTATGTTGTTATCGGAGCAAATGAAGCCGTTAAAAAAGGTAAAGGAAATGGGACACTCTACAATACTCTACTCATAATAGATCCATCAGGAAAAATTGTGGTACACCATAGAAAATTAATGCCCACTTACAATGAAAAAATGATTCATGGATATGGAGATGCATTTGGTTTGAAGACTGTATCAACTCCTCATGGAAATATTGGTGGATTGATCTGTTGGGAACATTGGATGCCGTTAACTAGGCAAGCTATGCATGATGAAGGAGAAGACATCCACTTTGGGCTATGGCCAGCAGTGAAATCAAGTCATAAACTAGCAAGCAGACATTATGCATTTGAAGGTCGATGCTTTGTTGTGGCTATGGGACAGCTTATAAGAAAAGCTGATGTTCCGAAGTACCTAACAATTGCACCAGAGGTAAAAGACAGTGAAAGTGATTATTTGCTAGACGGAGGTAGTTGTATAATCGATCCAAATGGCGAATATCTACTAGAAACTCAATATGGAGTGGATAAAATTATTTATTTCGATTTGCCTCCATTGAAAAATCTATATACAGAAAGAATGAATCTTGCAACAAGTGGTCACTATTCAAGACCTGATGTATTTAAACTAAAAGTAGATAAAAGTAGAATTACAACTGAAGATTAATTTAATGTTCTATAAGTCATCAGAGTCATTCAAAATACGTTTGTTATTATTCTAGAATTTTGAAAGTTGTTCTTCTATTAATTTGATGTTCCTCTTCAGTGCAATCATCACAATTGCAGTTGATAGATAATGCTGTTATTCCATAACCTTTTGCTGTCATCCTAGTTTTAGAAACTCCTTTTCTGATCATATAGGCGACAGCAGATTCGGCTCTCTTTTGAGATAAAATAAGATTATATTCTTCATCACCTCTACAATCAGTATGTGATGATAATTGAATATTGATCTGCGGATTTTGTACTAATAATTGGCTTAGACTATCTAAAGTAGGTTCTGCGTCAGATCGAATATTTGATTTATTAAAGTTGTAGTAGATGTTTTCTAAAGTTATTTCCACATTGGTAAATATTCTATTGAGTACCAATTCTATATTAATAGTTGTTGATAACATGCCTTTTTCTACTTTCAATCCTTTCGTAGAGAAATTTTCAAATGAATTCAAATACCCTACTTTACTTGCTTTGATACTGTAATCTTTGTCTTTTTTAAGTTGAACTATAAATTGGCCATTCTCATCAGAATAAACATTTTCATTTTCCTGACCATCAGAAATTGTTATGTAACACTCTTCCAAGATTCTCTTTCCGCTTATACCGCTATTAGGGTTATTATTATCTATAAATTCAATTTCTTTCGTTATACCTGCTAGGTAGATCTCTATTTCAATAGCCTCTTCAACAATAGGATCATCTTCTGAAGGCGTAGTTACTACCCTATTTCTTTCATATCTATATAAGTCTTCTTTCCCATATCCAGCTCTAGAGGAACTAAAAAATCCTTTTTGTATTTCTCCTCCTCTCAATTTTGAATCGTAATCAACAATATATCCAAAATCATCAAATGAAGAATTAATTGGCTTCTTTAGGTTTTGTGGGGGTGCCCATTCACCATTAGGTTGAAGCCAAGTTTTAAATATATCTAGGCCTCCCAATCCAGCAAAATAATCAGAAGAAAAATAAAGTGTATCTCCATCACCACTTGGAAACATCTCATTTCCTTTCGAATTAATAGTAGATGGAAAAATGTATGCATCACCCCAGTAAAAAGTACCGTCTTCATTCCATATTCTTTGACTATAATAGAGATCGTGGCCACCTGAGCCATCTTCTATCTTAGCTGAGAATACTAAAACACTATCATTTTCTATAAACGTGGGTTGTCCGTAGTTGATACCATCTTTTTGTATTGGTATAATGATAGGTTCTGACCATACGCCAGAAAATCTTTCACTATACATTAATCTACAAAAACCGTCATTGTCATCTCTTACTTGACATCTAGTAAATATAATTTCTAAACCATCCTTTGAAAAACATGCTGCGCCTTCATTTGCATCAGAATTGATCCCAGCATCAAAACGTTTGATATCAGAACCGTTTTTAAGCATTACAAATAGATCCGAATGTTTATTGCCAGACCATTTATACTCATCTCCACCTGTACTTTCCGCTTGATCTGAAGTGAACACTAAAAAGTTATTATCAAGTAAAACTGGGGAATACTCAGAAAATCCAGAATTATCATTCATCAACTCTATCTTAACTCCTTCTACTGGATCATTAGCCCACTTAGCTACTTCCTTAATAACATAAATTTCTCTTTCTATCTGCCTTTTATTATTTGAACTATTTTTTAAAAGTTTATAAGCATCGATTGAAGCTTGATACTCCCCTTCTTTCTTGTATGCTTGAGCTAGCTTCAGCAAGGCTTCATTACCATAGTCTTTGTCAACAGCTTTAGTTAACCAATCTACGGAAAGAGAATTTTCTTCAAGAAAGGAATAAGACATTCCTAATAAATATGCTGTACGAGCCCTTATCCTTTCATTCTCTGCATTTTCATAATCATTTTGTAGCATTCCTATAGCGACAGAATATTGTTTCCTCTCATAAGCTGTTTCTCCATCTTTGATCTTCTTACCGAAAGAACACCCTTCTAGTACTAAAAAAGAAATAAGTAAAATTATCAATCGATTTATAACAGTCATATTGCAATATATGGTTTATATAGATATGTTTTAAGAATCTAATTTAGAATTATTCGTGATGGCTTGATTATGACAAAAAAAAGGCTGAGAACATCAAGCGATTAAGTCGTTCTAAAACGTGATTACAAATTACTTGTAAAGATAGTAACGAAAAAAACCTCACTTCAATTAAGAAGTGAGGCTTATATTTTACATACTAGTTACCTAGTAATAATAATCATTTTTATTCTCCAGCTGATTCTGCTGCTGCTGCCGCTTCTTTCGCTGCCGCTCTACCAAAACTCTTTCCACCTTTAGATGAAGTAGAAGAAGAATTATTATTTCTAACTGATCCTTTTAAGTCACCAGTTAAATCTCTTACGATAGGTGTTGCTACGAAGATAGAAGAATAAGTACCCACTAATACACCGATCAATAGTGCAAAAGCAAATCCTTTAATACTTGCTCCACCGAAGATCAATAATGTACCTACAACTAATAACGTTGTAAATGAAGTAATTATCGTTCTTGAGAATGTACTATTCAATGCTGCATTAATAACCTCATCTTTACCTTTGTTGGTATAGATACCAAGGTATTCTCTAATTCTATCAAATACAACCACGGTATCATTTATCGAATAACCAATTACGGTCAGTATCGCTGCGATAAACGCTTGATCAATCTCTAATGAGAAAGGCATAAAATCTTTCAACAATGAGAACAATCCTAAAACGATTAATGTATCGTGAAATAAGGCTGCAACTGCACCCATAGAATATTGCCACTTGCTAAATCTTATGAAGATATATAAGAAGATCAATATCAATGCAAAAATACCTGCATAGAATGAACTCTTAGAAATATCATCTGCAATCGTAGGTCCAACCTTTGAACTACTGATAACGTGAGTTCCAGCTCGTAAATCAGAATCAATAAATTGATCGTAAGAAACAGTCGTTAAACTCATTCCTTTTAATCCGTTATAAAGCGCTTCTGTTACTTTTTCATCATTACCCTCAGCATTATCATCAATTAAATACGCTGTAGTAATTTGGTAAGTATTATCAGAATCAACAGTCTTAACAACTGGTGCTGCACCAAATACTGTAGTTAAGCTTGTTTTAATGTTTTCTAAATCTACCGCTTGATCAAAACTAACATCGTAAGAATATCCACCTTTGAAATCAACACCTAAGTTAAATCCTCTAGTGAAGATTGAAGCTAAACCCGCAACTATTACAACAGTAGAAACGATGTAAGCTATTTTTCTCTTACCCATCCAATCAATGTTCAAATTAGCGAACATATTTTTAGACCATCCTGTCCAGAAACTTAACTCTCTGTTCTTAGATGTGTAACTATCTATCATCAACTTACCAAATAATACAGCAGTCAATAATGAAGAAATAACACCAATTATTAATACTACTGCAAAACCTTTGATAGGTCCTAATCCGTAGTATGCTAATACTGCTGCTACTAATAATGTTGTTACGTTGGCATCTATAATGGCAGAATAGGAAGCTTTGAATCCATCAGCAATTGCAGCCAAATTTGATTTCCCCGCTCGTAATTCCTCTCTTATTCTTTCAAATATGATCACATTGGCATCTACCGCCATACCAATAGTAAGTACTATACCTGCAATTCCAGGAAGTGTTAATACTGTACCAAATGATGAAAGTGTTCCAAATATGAAAAAGATGTTGGTAAACAATGCAATTATTGAAACAACACCACCTCCACCATAGTAGAATAACATGAATAATAGAAGTAACGCAAAACCAATTAATAATGAATTTCTACTACTTGCAATATTCTTAGCACCTAATGAAGGTCCTACTACTGACTCTTGGATTATTTTTGTGTTTGCAGGTAACTTACCTACTTCAAGTACATTGGCAAAATCTAATGCTTCTTGAATATTGAAACTACCAGAGATAGAAGATCTTCCTCCTGTGATCGCTCCATTATTAACTCCTGGTGCAGATACTACAAGATCATCTAAAGATATTGCTATCTCTCTACCACCATTGTTATATGCTTCTTGAGTCATCTTAGCCCAGATTTTAGCTCCTTTACTATTCATAGTAAGTGATACTTCTGGTTCTCCTGATGCAGGATCAATTTGCTGAGAAGCTTCGACAACAACATCTCCCTCTAAAGGTGCTTTCTCAGTTCCATTTTGAGTCTTTATTAAGTAAAGCTCATATTGTTTAGTCAATTCACCGTCTTGGTTCTTGTATGGCTTATATGAATATAAGAACCTAGAATTTTTTGGAAAAATAGATTTCACTTCTGGAGAGTTAAGAAGTTCCATTGTAGAAGTTCTCTTACTCTTATCAACAAGACCCATTACTGTTCCATAAAGACCAATACCATTAGATCCATTAAGCTTCAACTTACTTAATAAAGGCCCCGCAGAACTGAAACTATTATTAGAAGGTCTAACTACTTCTGTAGAATCAGTAGCATTTCCATCTTCATCATATATATAGTTATAAGTTGTATCCATAGCTACAGATAGTTCCTCTCCTCTTGATGCCGCTAATTTTCTGTCAGCTTCTTGGAACATAGCTCCTACACCTGGATCAGAAAATCTGTATGTATTCCAGAATTCAAGATTTGCTGCACCAACTAAGATTTCTCTCATTCTCTGAGGATTATCAACACCAGGCATTTCTACCAAGATCAAATCTCTACCAGCATCTAAAGAAATATTTGGTTGAATTACACCAGTTCTATCAATTCTCTCTTTTAGCATTTTAAAAGTAAGATCAACTGTTTCATCAGCTTTAGTTCTTAGCAATTTAATAACTTCTCCATCAGATGTTTCAAGATTGATCTCTCCTAGAGATTCACTTCTTTGGAATAATTTACCTAATTTCTTACCAGGAGCTACACTCTTATATGCATCAGCGAATAAAGTGATATAATCTGATTGACTATTTTCTAAATCACTAGTCGCTTGATCTAATGCTTTAACAAACAGTAAATCGTTTTTCTTTGCACCTGCTAATGACTTCAACAATTCTTTCAAATCTACCTGAAGTACAGCACTCATTCCACCTTTCAAATCAAGACCAAGACCTAATTGCTTACTCTTAAGATCATTGTATGTGAATGAACTAATACCGGGGATAGAAAAGATGGTTTCACTAGACATAGAGTCTAAGAATTGCGCCTTTGCTAATTTCCTTTCTACTGATTGGCTTTTCTCACCGACCTTCGCCGCTCTTGCCTCTGCATATACCTCTGCGTTCTTTTCTACTTTGTTAGTCGGGAAGAAATACACTATCTGTAGTGCACTCACAAACGCTAAAAGTACCAAGAAAAACTTCAATATTCCTTTACCTTGCATGCTTTAATTTTATTTACTTCTTCAAAAAACGACGCAAATATACGTCTTTAATTTACATACCTACTATGAATAGCAAGCTAAGTCATATAATTATGACTAATAATGTGTAATGATACTGATAATCATTGAGTAATTTATTACACAAAAACACTATTTGTTGTCTTAATTCTAAAAACAGAGAATAATTGTCAAAAAATCAGCTTTTGCAGCCACAAACATATGATTACTGAGATAAGAACAAAGGATTTCGCGATAAGAATACACAAATTTGTTTCTAGAGTGGAATTAGATAAATAAGATAATGTAAATATGAGCTATTATATGTCATCATATTCTAATAGCTTGTTAATGATTCGAAATAAATATGCAATTCCTAAAACTTAGATTTATTCAGTAATATTCAACATTCTTAAATTCAATGAAGCTTCTCATTTCTATCTGTGATCTTTTCCCATCCAATGTTATATATTTGCATAAATATAAGAATCAATCATATGAAGCACTTATCATTAGCATTAATGCTATTCCTATTTCTCTCAGTTGGATGTAAGACTAATAAGACAATAGCAATAACGAAGACCTATAATATCCAAACTGTAAAGAGTGACATAGAGATCCTATCCGCTGATGATATGGAAGGCCGAGAAACTGGAACCAAAGGGGAAAGAAAAGCGGCTGCTTTCCTTTCAGAAAGAATGAAACAAATCGGACTAATCGCTGGAGGAACAGGAGATGGATATCTGCAATCATTTGATAAGACTATCAGAAGTAATCCTCATGCTGATGGCCCAAGTCCTGATGATGAAAAAGTATCGGGATTAAATATTCTAGGACTTATCGATAATAATGCTGACTATACAGCTGTAATAGGTGCACACTATGATCATTTGGGATATGGAGCGGAAGGTTCACTATATGTGGGCGATCCTGCAATACATAATGGTGCAGATGATAATGCCAGTGGTGTCGCAGGAATGCTACGGATTGCTGAGCATTTACAAGCGGATTCTGATTCATCACTCAACTATCTATTTATCGCATTCAGTGGAGAAGAGAAAGGGCTATGGGGAAGTAACTATTTTACAAAACACCCTACCGTCCCTTTGAAGCAGGTCAACTATATGATCAATATGGATATGATAGGTCGATTAAACGCAGATAGACAATTGGCTATTTATGGAACAGGCACTACCCCATCATGGGATCAGGTGTTAAAACTTGAATCAGGAAAAACATTTAGAGTAAAAGAAGAAAGATCTGGAGTTGGGCCTACTGACCATACCTCTTTCTATTTGGAAGACATCCCAGTACTACAGTTTTTCACTGGTCAGCATGAAGACTACCATAAGCCTACAGATGATGCACATCTTATTAATTATAAAGGAATAGTGGATATTACTGATTACATTATCAATATCATAGAATATACGCAGGGACGAGGTAAATTAATATTCCAAAAGACTAAAGATGAAAGTACAGAGACTCCCGATTTCAAAGTTACACTAGGAGTAATTCCAGATTATTTATTTGATGGTAAAGGAATGAGAATCGATGGAGTAAGAGATGATCGACCAGCATTTAATGCTAATTTAAAAAAAGGAGATATTATTAGACAGATGGGAGAAATGGAAATTGTGGATATGATGACCTATATGAAAGCCTTGGGAGCACATGAAAAAGGACAAACTATAGATATTACAATTATTAGGGATGGAAAAGAGAGTGTTCGGAAGCTGACTTTTTAATATTAGTAAATAAGAAACTGGAATACTATAAGTATATCTAATGCCATATTGCTAAACTATAACTTTTACTAATACATACATAATTATTCTTGATCGGTAAAACTTAACAAGTTCAAACAAATATCTCTAATTTAGAGGTTCAATATAAAATATACAATAATGGATAATCATAATATGGATGGAGACATCACAAAGTGCCCATTTATGGGTGGTGCGGTAAAAGAAAGTGCAGGAGGTGGTCAAACTAACAATGATTGGTGGCCCAATCAACTGAAACTAGATATTCTAAGACAGCATTCTGAAAAGTCAAACCCTATGGGAGATGATTTTGATTATACAGAAGCATTTAAATCATTAGATCTAGATGCAGTAAAGAAAGACCTTGCTGATCTGATGACTGATTCTCAAGATTGGTGGCCAGCAGATTATGGGCATTATGGACCGTTCTTCGTAAGAATGGCTTGGCACGCAGCTGGTACATACAGGACTAGTGATGGTCGTGGAGGTGGAGGAGAAGGCGCACAGCGTTTCGCTCCATTGAATAGTTGGCCAGATAACGGCAATTTGGACAAAGCAAGAATGTTATTATGGCCAATAAAGCAGAAATTCGGAAGAGCTCTTTCATGGGCTGATTTATTGATATTGACGGGTAATGTTGCAATGGAAACAATGGGTTTCAAAACTTTTGGTTTCGCAGGCGGACGTGCTGATATATGGGAAGCTCAAAAAGATATCTATTGGGGATCTGAAGGTATTTGGTTAGAAGATAAAAGATATGCAGGAGACAGAGAATTAGAAGCTCCACTTGCGGCAGTGCAGATGGGACTAATCTATGTTAATCCAGAAGGACCTAATGGTAATCCCGATCCTCTATTGTCTGCAAATGATATTAGAGAAACATTCGGCCGAATGGCAATGAATGATTATGAAACAGTAGCATTAGTTGCTGGAGGTCATACTTTTGGTAAAGGTCATGGAGCTGGTCCAGACTCAAACGTTGGTGCAGAGCCAGAAGGTGCATCTATTGAGCAACAGAGTCTTGGATGGAAGAATTCATTTGGAACTGGTAAAGGTGTTCATACAATCACAAGTGGAATTGAAGGTGCATGGACAAACGATCCAGCAAAATGGGATTACAATTATTTTGAAAACCTATTAGGCTATGAGTGGGAATTAACAAAGTCACCTGCTGGAGCTCAACAATGGATTCCAGCCAATGGAGCCGCAGCTGATGCAGTGCCAGATGCGCACGATCCTAATGTTCGTCATGCACCGATTATGACTACTGCAGATATGGCAATGAAAAGAGACCCGGCTTATCTGAAAATCTCACAAAACTTCCATGCTAATCCTGAAGAATTTGCTGATGCTTATGCAAGAGCATGGTTCAAATTGACGCACAGAGATATGGGACCTAGATCAAGATACTTAGGTAAGGAAGTTCCTGCTGAAGTACTAATTTGGCAAGATCCTATTCCAGCAGTTGATCACGAATTGATCAATGATGCTGATGTTGCTGATTTGAAAGCTAAGGTTTTAGCTTCTGGTTTATCAGTTTCAGAATTGGTGTCTACAGCATGGGCATCTGCATCTACATACAGAGGTTCTGATATGAGAGGTGGAGCGAATGGTGCAAGGTTAAGATTAAGTCCACAGAAAGACTGGGCTGTAAATAATCCTACACAATTAGAGAAAGTACTTAAGGCACTAGAAGCGATACAATCTGATTTTGGTAAGAAAGTATCTATGGCGGATCTTATCGTATTGGCAGGATGTGCTGGTGTAGAGAAAGCGGCAAAGGATGGTGGACATGATGTTACAGTTCCTTTCACAGCTGGTCGTATGGACGCAACTCAAGAGCAAACGGATACTGCTTCATTTGCATTCTTAGAGCCAAGTGCTGATGGATTCAGAAACTACATGAAAACAAAGTATACTGTATCTGCTGAAGAGATGCTTATTGACAAAGCGCAATTGATGACATTAACAGCACCAGAAATGACGGTAATCGTTGGTGGTATGAGAGCTATGAATGCAAATTTTGATGGTTCAAATACTGGTATTTTAACTGATACTCCTGGAGCTTTAACAAATGATTTCTTTGTTAATCTTCTTAATATTAGAACAGTTTGGAATTCGATTTCAGAAAGTGATGATCTTTTCGAAGGAACTGACAGAACTACTGGAGCTAAAAAATACACAGGAACAAGAATCGATCTTGTATTTGGATCAAATTCTGAATTGAGAGCAGTAGCTGAAGTATATGCTTCTGGAGATTCAAAAGCTAAATTTGTAAACGACTTTGTTGCCGCTTGGAATAAAGTGATGAATTTGGATCGTTTTGATTTGAAGTAAGAATCAATTTATTTAAGATAAAGTAAGCCAAGCAATTCATTTTGCTTGGCTTTTTTTATGATGTAAATCATTTTATACTAATCCATTCTGTGGGTTGAGCATTCAAAATATCTTGTTTTATTTACTCTTAACAATAATCAATATAGAAATCGTCACGCTAAAAAAAGTACTATTTCTACCCGCTTACAAACCAATTTTTTATTGTCAGAATTTCGATTTCTAGTTATTTAATAGTTAATAGAATGCCACATTAACTTTCATTTAATGTTATATCTACAAATATATAAATCGATAAACTAAACATTATGAAATTACGAATTACTGAATACCAAATAAATCTATAGATACCCAATTATACTTACCAAAACGGTTTTGGGTGTGAAGAAAAACAAACTTATGCGGTAGAAAATCTTCAAAAATAATTCAAAAAGTAAGTGCAGAACAAATTCTTGAAGTTTAAGCTTCCGATCCTTTATTAAAAATACAACCCAGTAATTACGATAAGCTTAAAATACATTATAACGATCAAGTTTTATAAGAGATGATATTCTAGGAAAAGATTATATGACAGTTTCATATAATTATGTGCTTATAAAAGATTGCATCAATGAGAATAAAAGACGTTGAAAAAGCAGACAAAAAAGAATCTTATAAAAGGTGGACAAAATTAATAACGACGCCAATAGAATTGTCAGTTTTAGTAAGCCCAATCTCTAAATCAACTTGATGACAGAATTACAAAATCCAAGAAGGATCATTGTGATTCAAACGGTAGATCTGACGTACGGATTAAAATTAAACAAAAAGTTATGAAAAAATTACGAGAATCAAATTTATTGAAATCAATATGTGTGTGTGTTTAGCATTTTCACTTTTTTATATAAGCTGTTCGACAGAAGCAATTAATAATAATAATATAAGATGTTCAGATTTTAACTTTGAAAATATTGAAACTTATCAAGTAGCTAACCAATTTGAGCAAATGCTTGATTTAGCAAGGACTATCGATTATCAAGAAGATTATTCAACATTTGCAGAGTTTCATAAAGTGCTTTATGGAGAATCAGATAATGCAACCAATTATGTAAATGTTTTTGAACAGGAATCTTCCAAGTATATGAAAGCGGGGTTCGAAAACTATATATCAAATACCCTTTCGATCTCCGAAGATCTAAAAGAATATTTTTTATCATATTCATCTGAACTTTTATACTTTTTGTCAGATACACAACCTACGCTTGATGAATTCAAAGCCTTCATTTCTAATGAGACAAGTAAGCTTTCGAACAGCCAATTATGCCAAAACGATCAAAATTTAATGAATTCTTACTTAGCAACTTCGCAAGGATATGCTCAATATTATTATAATCATTTTTATGATGCATCTACAAGTAGTATCCAATTAAGAGGCTGTAATTTTTTTGAAGCCTTGGGTTGTGGTTTATTAGCAATTGTTGTTGGATGGACGGTAGGAATAATAGTTGGTGTAATAATTTTAGCCGCTACAGTTATTGTTGATGGACGTGAAGTTAGTGGTGACGGTAAAGAAGATATTGCTAATTTTGCGGGATTTGCTTTAGGTATATGGGTTGGCATAAATATATATGATTGGTGTTGTGGTAATGACGACGTACCAGAGCAAGAATGTAAAAAACCAACAGGAGCTACATACATAGAGACTAATTGCAATGAATTTGTATATCGGATATTTGGCCCATCTACTTATGGAGCAACGGAATGGAATAATGAAAACACTAGCCCAGCATTCATAACGACAGATGTACCCAAATTGAGCTTTTCAATTCCAGTTTTAGGTCAAGAATCTAATATAATTTGCCCAAAGGTCGCATGTTTATCTGATGGAGCATCAATTGAAATATTTAGTTGGGAAGAGAAAAATATTATATTTGAAACACCATATACTGAATTTCCATTAGTCTGGGTAGAAGCACCACCAGCTGATGTAACGTATTTACCTAATAATAATATTCCATATTTTATTGATGTAAACACTCCATCCACGGATAGATTTACTTATACCTGGTCAATAACCGCACCACATACTATCAATGGAGGTCTACATAATGCAAGTGCAAAAATCAAGTTTAATAGCATAACAAATGCTACCACTACTGTTTCTGTTTTAGATAATTGTACTGGAATTTCTGAAACTATCATTGGACAAACTCAAATTCAATAAGTCAAGAATAAGTAAATATATTACTAGTAGGCTTAGGGCTAGTTATATCAAGCTGTGCAAAGAAAATATAAAAGGACAAATTCTTGTTTTAAAAAACATGTAAACAATTACAAAACACTTCCACGCTAAATTGAGTTGATCACGAGTCAATTTATTTCCCGGACACTAGTTTCTTCTTATCAAATTAATTAACCAATTCAATGGTAAGTTAAACTAGTGTCTTTTTCAAAGTAAACATTAAGGAGACAATTCCGAAACTCCTCTATCAAAAAGTAGGAGTCACATAAATATTTATTAAAATGAAAAAGTTAGTTTATTTATTTATTGTTGCTATTACAGTTTTATCATGTAATAAAGATGATGGTTTCGTCGATGAGGCTATTGGATCTTCATTATCTGAGACCACTTCTATTATTTCAATTGTTGCAATAAAACCATTTCCTTGTTCCGAATATGAATTGTTAGAGTTTTCATCGATGAGAGTGTTCAAAAACACCATCGAGAATATGAATCAAAACAAAGACATAAAAGCATTTGATTTAGGAGGTTTCTATTCTCTCTATGAACATTATACAATTGCTGGCGTAAAAGATTTTGATGACATTCTTTATGATCTCAACTTAGCAAAGTTACTATCCGCTGAAGGAGAAATTAAAATTGGTAACAAAATCTACCGAGTTACAAATGATTTTGTTTTAGTATACCAAAATTGTGAAGGTAAAAAATCATCATTACAATTCATGGCAAAAGATAAGACAATATTACAATTAGACCAACAAGGTCATATTATAGAAAGTAACGATCAGTTTCAAATATTTATAACAAAGCACCAAGATGATTCTGACAATGAAAAAAGATATACTCAAAGTAAATGTGATGAATTTGAAGACAACAAATTTATTGTTGGCAAAATGTGGCATTCCGATTGGTATTTTTATTCCTCCATAGGAGTAGAGACATACCTATTAGAACGGAAATTTAATTGGAATGGCTCATCAAGCAGCCTCGTTCCATTGTTTGCTAACGCTGTTACCGTGGCTTGGGATGTACATTTTAAAATAAATCATAATCAATCAATTCCGATATTTAACTTTACTCGCTGTCCAAATCAGTGTGATTTGCTTTGTACTTCGAAAATATCAAAAGCTGATATCAAGACGGTACCTAATGACTGGACCTCAACTGAAGTTTTGGGTTGGTCAATAGGACTAGAACCTTCATTGTCTGGAGAACACAATCCTATATTATCCGGACCTCCAGAAGTCGCTACAAAATTAAGCTATTGGAGACACAGAAACGACCAGAATACTTTATCAAGTCATTCAGCAAGATTAAACGGAGCATTTGTTGATACAGATATTAACTTCTGGTGGAAGTGTGAATAGTCTTATTAATGTTAGTTATAAACTAAGTTTCACTAAAATACAACTAGGATATTATCACCCTTAATTATACTATATGATAAGATTTGGGATATTAATAGTACAATATTATTGATCAGTTAGAAGATAAATTTGAAACTCCTTTATCAAGAATAAAGAATCAAAAAACACTAAATAAAAAACTGAAATTATCATTAATAAGCGGCTGCCCCACCCTACCAAGTTATACTCTTAAACAAATAACAACACGAAAACAAATACAAAACATTACCACGATAAATTAAGTTGCTCACGAGCCAATTCATTTTTCAGAAACTAGTTTCTTCTTATTGAGAATTATAAAACTCTAAAAAAGAGTAAGAGAAACTAGTGTCTTTTTTTAAGCAAAATCAAGGAGGCAAATCCGAAACTCCAATAACAAGAAGTAGGAATCACATAAATATTTATTAAAATGAAAAAGTTAGTTTATTTATTTATTATCACATTTATGATTGCCTCATGTACGAAGGAAGAAAGTTATAATAATGATAATATAGAAACAAGAAAATCTAAGTCAGGAATAGCGGATTTAGTATTAGACCATCCATAATTATCTAATGGTGCGTACTCCTTTCGAGATCTAGAACATTTCAAAGAATATTATAAGAACTTACAATCGATTTATGATACAGATTACGAACGATTTAGATATGAGGTATCACAAGATTTCGATAATCCATCTGCTAGAGATAATTCTGTACTTACTGTTTATCAAAAAATGAGTAATGATGAATTTGTAAATCCTGAAGATAGGTATATGACTAATCTATTAGATCCTATCATCATGAGTATTACTAACCTTGATCATGAAGTGGTCGTAGGTGATGCATTATTAACTTATGTGAACCC
The DNA here is from genome assembly GCA_032274145.1 of Herpochondria borealis. Taxonomy (NCBI): domain Eukaryota; phylum Rhodophyta; class Florideophyceae; order Ceramiales; family Ceramiaceae; genus Herpochondria; species Herpochondria borealis. The sequence continues at coordinate 100,959 of JAVCKV010177195.1, read as the reverse complement.
TTCTCAAATATTTATGTCTGATCCACAAGACAGGACTATTAGAGACGAAATCAAAAGAGTAAATGATGGAAGAGTATTTACATCTGAACAAGTGCCTACAGGAGTAACATGGGGACAGACTGATGAAATTGAATCCTTAATATTCGGATGGTGTAAGTGTAATATTCAAATAGAACGACTAGGGTGTGGCAAAGTAAGAATTTTTGGAAGTTGTAAAGATGCTCTATGGGGTAATGGGGATGGAACAATCTCAATCAGGTTCTTTGCTAATGGAAGTATTCCTCCTTCTTTTACTACTCATCGTGAAGATGGAAACTTTGAATTTTTCTTCGACGTATCAAATTTCACAACAGACGTTGTATTTGAATTTAGCGCAGACCCAGATTGTTTTGCAGGATCATTAGAAGAAGGAACATTAGTCCTAGATCCTGAACAATCGATATGCGACTCACATAATAGATCAACTGATTGGGATTGGAAACAAGATAATGGCTCTCAAGCTATTTCAATAAGGACTTGCTACCAAAAAGGTATTTGGGCAGGATATGAACAAGCACATTTGTTTAGTTACCACAATAATGGAGAAACCTGGAATAATGTAAAAGGTAAACTTACAGTCTCCGTAGATGCAATAAGAAGAGATAAAGCTTGTTTTCCAGTTGGTCCACCTGAAGATGAAACAAACTCATGTAAAAACTGTAAGGACATATCCGCAAGTGTAAACAACTCAAAAAAATGGCATTGCGATGGAGACGTGAATGGAACATTTAGAAAGGACCTTAACTGGCAAGGACAGTCATGGTCAATAAATGCAGCGCAATCCGTAGATTTCGAATGTTGTGTAGAGTAACATTGCTAAACAGAAAGTTCTATTTTTTTAATAGTGTTCTATTAAAATTAATAAATATAGAAAAATAAAAAAAGTTAAAAACATGATACATCAAAAAAAAACCAACAGGCATATACTATTGTTAATCAATGCTTTATATTAGTTTTTGTTGCAATTTCCGATTAGGGGAAGGAGTTGTACTCCTTTCCCTTTTATTTATTTTTTACAACTTTGTGCCACATTATCAATAAGCCCCAGTTATAAACTTGGAAATTGATAACACTGACACTATGAAAAACACCAACAGAGCATCCGATATAAAAGGATCTAATATATTAAAGATACCTTCTTTAAAAGATAACTTTGGTTTGACAAAATCAGAGTTTGAGAAATATGTTGTGAGATTAAAAGATGGTGATGAGTCCCTCATCACTACTGTATTCAAAAAGCATTTTCACGATAGCGTTTCATATATACAAAAAAGGTACAATACTTCTTATGAAGATTCTTATGACGCTTGTATGGAGACTATGTTAGACTTTAGACGAAAATTAGTCCAAGACAAAATCACGTATGGAAACTTAAGATTTCTTTATACAAGAATGGCATCCAACTATTTTATTGATGGAATAAATACTAAGAAAAAGGTGGACGGAGCAATTGATGTGTTCATCAATAGCAATGGATACAATTGTGTTCCTGAAGAGTTTATGGAAATATTAAATAAGTCCATTAATAAACTAACTGAAAATAATAAAGAGCTCATAGAGGCTTGCTACTATTCTGGTAAAAAATTATCTGTTTATGCAGAAGAGCAAAATCTTAATTATGGGACACTTAGGAAGAAAAAGATTAGAGTTCTTTCTAAGTTAAAATCACATTTTTTTACACTACTTAACCACGACTAATCACTATGAAAAACAAAGCAAAAGATAAAAGACCAAATTCTGATTTTAAAGATGGTGATGAAGCACTTGAGTTTCTTATAGAGAGAAAAGAAGATGAAAATAGAAAGAAACGATGGGCTGAGGCATTTGGAACAGAAGAAAAAGATAATGCAGCTAAAGTTAAGAAAACTCGATTTTTTAAATTGAGTAAAATAAAGATTATCGGAATTGCCGCCAGTTTATTACTAGTCTTAGGAACATTCCTCTTTTTCCCTACTATGAAAAGTTCAGAACAGTATAGTCTTCAATTCATTGAAAGTACAAATTTGAATTCAGAATATGGTCAAAGCACTAGAGGCATCTTAGAAACTACAGGAAGTGATTTGGACATGCTAAAATCTAGCCTTAAAAAGGTAATAGCTGCTGAAGATTATAATCAAGCACTAGGATTATTTAATCAAATTGAAAAAAGTATTGATCTAACATTAGAAGACAATTTCTTTTATGGAGTTGCTTTACTTAAACAAAAAAATGGAGATCACCATAAAGCAATAAGACTATTGAGTAATGTTATAGGTACAAAAGATAAGTACTATTATGAAGCATTATGGTTCAGGGCTCTTGCATATGGAAGTATAAATAATCATATAAAACAAAGATTAGATCTTGAAAAATTAATAACTAACTCGAATTATCAATCGAAAAATGTAAACATACTTATAGGCACTTACAATTAAATTTATTATCGGAAATTACTTAAACAATTAACTATGAAAAAGACACTATCACTTTTATTCTCATTAATGTTCATCATAAGTGCTTACAGCCAAGGGGCATTCTACAATCAAACAGGACCAGCTACGTGGGAATATGATACTTATTTTGGAAGTCATGATTTGCATTTTTATCTTTTTGGTGATGGCCATCACAGCTTCGAACAATCTGTAAAACATCAATATCCAGGTTATATAAATTCGATGAATATAGCAAATGCTAAATTATATAAAGCAAAGCAATATGGAAACCTTGACCCCGAAGAATTAGCTATACATACAGTTTCCACAGGAAATCTATCTTCTACTACGGTACCATATTTTACAGATAATATGGTGTCATTAAAACAATCTTGGAATCCTGTTTCTCAAAAAGAACGATTCATGATATTGACTTTTGAAAACAAAACACCTGAAAATGCAATAAATGGGTGTATAGAATTTCACTATCACGAGAATGATTATCAGTTAAATTCTTCAGGGATATTAGATGATTACGGTAATGAATGGGTAAACCCAAATGAAACACCTTCTCAAAGTGAATATCAAAATGAATTCACAAACAAATTAGTTTGGGAATTTTCTGATCTTCAGCATAATGAGCAAAGAATGATATATATCCCAATCAAGTGTTTAGCGTCTACGATGGACTTAGTCAAAAACAGAGCTGTGATGAAAATAAGAGAGTGTGACGGGACAATTCATTCAAGTACTCAAGATGGATCACTAGCTGGTGTTGATGATAGTCCAATATATACTTACTCAACAAGAGTTGCTACTCATCCACATGATCCAAATTGCATTGTGCCATTACCAAGTTGCCTTAAACAAAAAGCAGTTAGATATAAAATCTATTTTCAAAATGAAGGAATAACAGCTGCAACGAATGTTAACTTAGATTTTAATACACGTACACCAATACAAAGTGTGAAACTAATAGATGCAAGTAATAATTGTATTCTGCAAACTGGGCAGCCAACATTCGATAATTTTATAAAATTGGTAGAAATTGACTTTCATGGAATTATGTTACCGGGACTGATGGAAGAACCAGCACCAAAATATCCAAGTACAATTGGATGGGTTATATTTGATGTTTGTTATTATGTTCCTGAAGGAATAGAAAATCTAAATCCATCATGTATTAATACTTCTGTAGATATAGTTTTTGATGCTGAAGCTCCAGTCACAGCGACAAATTCCCTTTGTACTGCATCAGAATTTTGTGATTATTCAGAATCCGTCGATGGAGTTGACATGGATGACATTTTAAATGTGTGTAATATCCCACTTGAAAAATACCAAGTATTTGTTGTTAATCCTCGTGAAATAGCTCATTTGACTAATGTAGATTTTAAAGAAAGTAAATTTGAATTTGAGATAGCTCCAAATCCTAGTTCAAATAGAATCCATATTATTACAGATACATTCAAACATGATTTTAGTATTACTATATTAAATAGTATTGGTCAAAAAATGAATGATTATTCAATTGATTCAAATACAATTGAAATACGTAACTTTGAGAATGGAGTCTATTACATACTGATAGTGGACGGAGCTCAAAGAGACATTAAAAAATTCATTAAATTATAGATGGAGAATAAAATTAAAAATATAATGAAACTAAAAATGATCGTCAGCATATTGCTGATGATCATTTTTAATTTCATGTCAATCAACACATTCGGTCAACAAGCGATAACTGATAAAAATCAGTTCGAAGCTGATAGCTTAGGTAAATTAGGGCAAAATAAATTGGCAAATCTTGCATATAAAAAGAATATTAAATTATTCATATATCAAAAAGAATATGTTGAAGCTTATAAATGTATACGAGAAATTTCTAAGAATTCACTAGTTATACAAGACCCATCTTTTTTCATTGATTCTTTTGATATTATTTACGGCTCGTTTCCAGATACGGTTTCATCAGTTAAGATAAAATTAAAGTTTCTACAAGCTAAAGTTCTTAGTGAATTAGGATTGATAAATAACTCAATATATTCAAACCTTGAAGTTTTAGAAATAATAAACAATAAACTCCAAACATCCACTAAAGATAACTTATATCGTTATTATACTTTGTACAATTTAGGAACGAACTATGCCAGATTAGGTGAATATAATTCAGCATTAAAATATCTAAATAGTGCTTACTTTTTTGCTTCTGAAGCTAGTGACCATAATTTTTTATGCGAAATAATCTCAGTGAAAGGGTCTTTTCAATTCTATATGGCACAATATGAAAATGCAAAAATGTCACATATGCTAGCTAATAAAGAATGTAATTATGATATTGACATTGAAATTAGTAAATGCCTTATTGAACAGGATAGTTTAGATAAAGCAAAATATATTCTAGATACTTTAGGCGTAAAATTGAATCATTTAAATAAGATTGATATCTACTCACTTTCCACCCTTGCCGATTATTATGCCGCGAAAGAGGATTTTACCAAGGTAATTAAGATACGGACTAACATGATACTTGATATCAACAAACATCAAGATTTCAGATCATTTTTAAGAGAATTTGTCATACTTGGGCAGGTTTATGCAAAAGCTTCTTTACCAGAAGACGCAAACATTACAGCACAGAAAGCTCTAAAATTATATTACAAAGGAAACATAGATAGTAATGGTTATCTAAAAAATATTGATTCGCTCCGAATTATCCCAGACATTTGGATTGTCGAAGCTTTCTTGCTTAAAGCAAACTACCATAAAAGAAAATATTTAGATAATGGAGCAAGTTCGGATCTTGAAAAAGCATCTTATTTCTTTAATCTACTATTCACTGGTTTTGATCAAATTAAGTCAGAATATAATGCTGCGGAATCACAACTAAGGATAGGGCAATATACAAGTGACATATATGGTGATCTCATTGATTTCTACGGCACGCTATATAGAAAAAAGGGAGAACAAATCTATTTCGAAAAAGCACTTGAACTTATGCAAAATTCAAATGCATATGTTCTTAAGAATGCAGTCTCTGAACGCCAATCTTTCGAATTAAATGAAATACCTAGAGACATAACCAACAAATATTTTTCATTAAAGCAAGAAGCAAATCAAAAAGATAATTCAGGAGAAAGTGATACAGAAGATTTAGATGCTTATTTAAAATATAAAGATGAGATGTTCTTGCAGTTTCCTGAAATTGAAAAATATGTGACACAAAAGCACCTTACACTTGATGAAATAAAGAATAATCTGAATCCAAATGAAATACTTCTTAAGTTCTATTATCATAAAGACTATATACAGCGAGTTTTCATTTCAAAAGAAAATCAGTATATAGATAAACTTAAATTCGATGCAGAATTAAAAGAGAAAATTAACCTGTATTATAATATAGTATCCAATCCAAATAACTGGAATGAATTTAAATTCAAAGAAGTATCACATTCAATATATCTTGCTTTATTCACGAATATAGAAGAGAAAATAACCGATCAAATTAATCACTTAATAATCCTTCCTGACGGCCTTCTAAAAAAGTTATCATTTAATTCACTTCTGAAAGAAGCAACAATCTCAGATATACAATCAAAATCTTATCTTATTCATGATTATGAGATAAGTTATCTCTACTACATTAATCAATTAGCAATAAAGTCGAATGATAACAAAGGAAAAGATAAAACCAATTTTATCGGTTTTGGAATAGAATATCAGGATGAATATTTGCAAGAAATTGCAGATCAATTCAAAAACGATTTTGGAAATACCCGAGGTCTGAAATCCCTTTCATTATCGCCGTTAAACTTTGCAGATAATGAAGTCCAAAATAGTGCAAGTATCTTTAATGGGAAGTCTATTTTGAATGAAGAAGTAACCATAGAAAATGTTTTAGAACACATTGGAAATAATAAAATGGTCCACTTCTCAGCACATTCTTTATTAGATGAAGATAATTATCTAGACTCTTATATATTACTCAATAGATCGCAAAAAGATGATAATAAACTTAGTTACAAAGACATACTAAACTTAAATTTGGATTCTGAACTTATTGTACTTAGCGCCTGTCAAACTAGTGCAGGAGCAAATATTCAAGGAGAAGGACTAATGAGCCTTTCTCGAGCATTCATCCAGAGTGGAAGTAAAGCAAGCATGGGAGCGTATTGGAATGCTCCTGATAAGGCGACGATGCAACTCATGCAGTTATTCTATAAGTATATTAATGAAGGAGATTCAAAATCAGCGGCGCTTAGGCATGCTCAACTTGAATACTTAACTAATGATGATATTAGTGGCCCAACGACAAGATCTCCTTTCTATTGGAGTTCATGGGCACTTTATGGAAATTCAGCTCCAATTATTATAACCTCAAAATTTGATTTATTTAATTACACCGTTGGTATTGTTTTAATTATCATATTTTTAATTATTATTTTCATTATTATAAAGCAAAAGAAAGTAAAACAAAAAGCAGATAGACAGCCCATATGATTGTTAATCATTTTTTAACTTATTAGACTATTTCAACGTATCTATCACTCCTGTTTCATGGTTAATCACTATTAGTTCTTCTACGTAAGTATCATAATCAATAGTAGCAACAGTATCAATTCCAAACAAAGTCGTGACATTAGGATCCTCATTCTTTAATAAATAAGCATTCTTTCCTTTTTGTCTAACAACAACACGAGTTACCATTTTCTTATCTATATAATTATACATAGATATAGTATCTAACACAGGCCCATTAGGTATAGTATCTTGTTGAATAGAAATTTCATTGCCCATTATATCCGTATAGTTCGAATAGGAATCAAATGAAAATAAAGAAAACACAACTAATAAAACTGGTAAAATAGCAAGGTATCGTGTATTACTTGATCTAGATTCAGAACTCATCATAATTAATCGTTTTTTTATAAGTGAATTAAAGTTATGTACTAATAAAAATTGACGTTTACTATTAACTTGATCTACAAGATAAGATAGATATGTTTCTTTACCTAAATGTTCTTGGGTAGCATAGTCAGCTTGATATTCATGAACTTCGAGAAGTCGTTTCTCGAAAAGTATTAATATTGGATTGAACCAAAAGAAAGCTCTCAATAACTTAAGGAATAGAATATCTGCAGTATGTCGTTTCTTGATGTGGTTGGTTTCATGGATAAGTTCATAGTCTGTTAATTTTCCTTCTCTCTTAGCTGGAGCTATGATATAGTTTCCAAACGAACAAAGAGGAATATCAGCCAAAGTAAATATCAGCTTTGATCCGTAATGAGCAGTCTCATTTCCATTCTTAATTATACTATAAATCTTAAATAAACTCCATGAAATTATCAGAAGACTTATAACTACTCCTGTTGCATATATCATTGACCAGGATAGATTCCATTCAGATGCATTGATTTCAGGATGAATTAACGTTTTGATCATTATTGGTTGGGGCAACGGAACAGACATCAAAGTATTTGTCTGATAAACAGGCAGAGATAATAGAGGCACTAATAAAGCGGCAATCAATGAACCAATCAAATAAAACCGATTGTGATTATGCTTTGAAGTATCCATATATAATAAATGATAAAGGCCATAAAATAGCACCATACACATACTAGATTCGAATAGATAATTCATCATTTTTTGTCTTTTCGAAATTGATTTACAATATCTTCCAACTCTTCTTCTGTTAGATTTTCTTCCTTTATAAAGAAACTAAGCATCTTCTCCGCAGACCCACCAAAATAGCCGGTGAGTAGATGCTTAAAGATAGATTTTTGGTACGCCCGTTTTGTGATAGTTGGTGAATATTGATGAGTTTTACCTATTTTAATGTGTGAAATAAACCCGTCTTTCTCCAGTTTTCGAATCATAGATAGTACAGTGTTATATGGTGGAATTGGTGGTTCAATATTATCCATCACTTCTTTGGGGAATGCCTTTTTGAGCTTCCAAAAAATATTCATTAAGTCTTCTTCTTTTTTATTTAGTCTAATCATAGTAATAATATTAACATAACGAAATCAACGTTAATATAACGAACATTCCGTTTTGTATTGTGTACAAAATCAAAATATTTAGAAAGAATCAAATATTGAAATAACACTATCCGTTATTATCCAGACCAATATAATTACGATGAACTTATACCAAATTACAATTACGACCATTTTAGTATTTTTTGTAACATCAAAAATATCCTCTCAAGAAATAACTATGTTTCCAGGATTTTGGGGATATCAATATTATGAAGATGATATTAAAATAACAAAAAATGAAGTAAACAATCTTATGCAGAAACATGATCTAACTAAAGTATATTGGAATAAATCAAAAAAACATAAAACTTATGGTATAATTTCATTTGGAGCACAATTGCTAACATCTCTTATCGCTCTTAATTCCTTAAGCAATACAATCGATCCAGTCAATAGCACCGACAAAATACTTATTGGTTTTAGTCTTACATCAGGGGCAGTAGCTATTGGTTTTTCATTATCTTCAGCTTCATTAAAGAAAAAAGCAATACTAAGTTATAATAAGTTACAGTCTACAGAAGGCTTATTACTTTATATAGGACAAACTAAAAATGGAATTGGTCTCGTATATAGCTTCTGATATATAAATGTTCTCTTCTTTAACTTAAAAACGTGTAAATTTTCTATTCCATAAATTAATTGATGTACAACAGCATGGAATTTGAAACAAAATGATCTTTTATGACTATTTATTATACTTTGTAAATATCATTTAATCAAAAGATCATATCTATTAATAGAATAAACATACCTTTGCAGCTTAATTTGAAAAAGAGTACAAATGAGGCGTATAAATCAGTATAAAAAACTGTTTAAAGTAGAAAAGGCAATAGATCTGAAAGAACTTAAGTCAACTTACAGAGGCTTAGTCAAAGAATGGCATCCTGATAAATTCCAAGACCCAGACAAAAAGGCTGAAGCTGAGGTAGAAACCGTAAAAATAATTGATGGATATCACTTCTTAGTTAGTATTGCACCTGCGACTCGTGAAAAAGGTCTTGAGGAATATATAGCTACGACAACACAATCTAGAGTGATTGACTATCGACATAAAAGTATGTTATTAGAAGTATCATTTGCTGATGGTAATACGTATGAATACTTTGGTGTGAATCATAAATTATTCCACAAATTCCATAATGCGAAAGCGATTAACAATTTTGGAAAAAGACATATATTTAAGTCATTCCTTTATAGAAAGGCCAAAAGGACAGTCGAAACAGAAGAGCAATAGAATAAACATCTGTTAAAGATATAGAATAATCAAATCCCTATTCAATTAACTTTTGAATAGGGATTTTTAATACCTACCATTTATTACCTTTTGAATATATCAGGGAGTTTAATATCTTCATTGCAACTAATTACAAAACAATGAAAAGTTATACTTTGCTATTTGTGCTCTTTATTATTTCTATAAGCTCTATCGCTACCGCACAAGAAATAACAATGAAGTCCAGTCTATTGGGAACTCAGTTTTATGAAGACGGAAAAGCGACAAAAAGTAAATATGTATGTAATCTTATGAAACAGAATACATACACTAGGAAACAATGGAATAAGGGAGTACGAAACAATATTATATCTAAAATACTAATGGGTAGCCAAGCAGTATACTTGATGCGTAAAATAATCCCAATAGCTAATACAGTAATTTCAACTCAAAGACGTAGTAACAACGGTCCATTAGTTATTGGAAACATACTATTTGCCGCTTTCTCGGGGATATTATATTTATCATCTAAATCAGCTAAAAGAAGTGCCATTGATATCTACAATAATAATGAGACCAAAGATGAATCACATATTCATCTAGGTTCATCTAGAAATGGAATTGGACTCGTGTATAGTTTTTAATCGAATACTTTTTTTAATGTAACAAAAATCAACCTGTAATCGACCAACTACAAATATTCAAAGACCAACCGATTATTGAAATGAAATTATTACTTTGTAGTTTGCATTTACAATACTGAACGCAACTACTACCAACTATGCTAACTACACTATTTTATATTTCCGTGATTTCAGGTGGCCTTTTGGTTATTATGTTATTATTATCCTTAGTCTCAGGACTTGATCTAGATATTGATTTTGGTGATGGAGACGATGGCGGAGGGATATTAAAGCCTACCCTAGTTTTCTTTTCTATCGGCGCATATATTGTCCGTGGTTTTTTAATGGCTGAAAGTAATCCTGTTCTAGCATTGGCTGCAGGTGTTATTTCTGGCGCGATCGCAGTGTTCATTCTATCCATTGTTCTTAAATGGATCTTAAGTCAGCAAGAAAATGTCAATTGGTCAATTAATGATGCCATATACCTTACTGGTAAAACCTACCTAAAGATACCGACTGATGGAGCCGGTATAGTCCAAATCAATATCAATGGTATGTTGAGAGAAATAAAAGCCAAAACAAATGACAAAAAGGAAATACCGACAGGAAAAGAGATCCAAGTCGAAAAGGTAGATGGTGATTATGTCATCGTCACCTCAAATATCAACTAACTAATCTATATTTTCACGATTTAAATTTTCAACTATGATGCCTACGCTAACTACTGTAATCCTTGGATTTGCAGCTTTTTTGATTTTTCTAATTTTTGCAATATTTATATCTAGATATAAGAGATGCCCGAGTGATAAAATACTCGTTGTATATGGTAAAACGGGTGGAGGTGCATCTTCTAAATGTTATGCTGGTGGAGCAACTTTTGTGTGGCCATTAATCCAGGATTATAAATTTTTAGACTTGACTCCTTTATCTATTGACGTTAATCTACAAGATGCATTGTCCAAACAAAACATTAGAGTTTCTGTACCAGCTCAATTCACTGTAGGAATATCTGACAAACCAAATCTAATGATAGCAGCTGCAAGAAGACTACTTGCACTTGGTAGACCTCAAATATCATCTCTAGCACATGACATCATAATGGGACAAATGAGATTGGTAATCGCCAATATGGATATAGAAGAGCTCAATACGGACAGAGATAAATTCGTAGAGTCTGTATATAGAAATGTAGGAGATGAATTAAATAAGATCGGTCTAGAATTGATAAACGTAAACGTAACAGATATCCAAGATGAATCTGGATATATAAAAGCATTGGGTCAGGAAGCTGCAGCAAAAGCCATCAATGACGCCAAAGTAAAAGTTGCAAATGAGGTAAGAACAGGTGCAATTGGTGAAGCAGAAGCGAAACAAGAGCAAAGGGTAAAAGTATCTGATGCTAACTCGCGCGCTGAGATCGGAGAAGCTATCGCTGACGCGGCCGCTATAGAAGGTAAGAACAGAAGTGCAATAAAGATTGCTGATTCCAATACGCAAAGAGAAATCCAAGTTGCTGAAATGGAAAGAGAATCTACAGCCGCTAGAAAAGTAGCAGCTGCGAAGGCCCTAGAAGAGTCATACAAAGCGGAGGAGGTCGCTGAAAGAGCAAGAGCTGAAAGAGATATGGCCCAAAGATCAGCTGATGAAGTTGTAGCGGAGCAGATTGAAAAAGAAAAGGCTGTAATTCGAGCTCAAGCAGAAGCTGAGAGGCAAAGAGAAATAGCGAAAGGTGAAGCTGATGCTATCATGTCTAAATTGTCTGCGCAAGCAAAAGGTATGGAAGAACTCTTATCCAAACAAGCGGACGGATTCCAAAAGCTAGTACAAGCTGCCGGAGGAGACCCACAAAGTGCAATCAATTTCTTGATGATTGACAAACTAGCTGAATTGACAGAAATCCAAACCTCTGCCATAAAAGAATTAGAAATAGACAAAGTGGTAGTGTACGATAATGGAAGCGGCAAAGGTGTATCTAACTTTGTACAAGGATTGTATGGAATGATGCCACAATTGAATGATTTCTTATCACAGAGTGGAATGACTCTACCGGAAAGCTTAGTGAAGAAAGGTATTGAAGCTAAACAAACTGACAACACTGAAGAGTCCGCGGAATAGAACTATAGCTAATTAAGAAGATTCTAAAAAAGACCAGTAAGAAGTAACATTTTTACTGGTTTTTTATTTTTAGATCAATTATTATTAAATCACCCATTTGGATGAGTTTTTGAAAATTAGCTAGCTGTAGTTTTACATCGTATTAAGATTATTTAATTTTTAAAAAACCAAAATCATGAAAATAACAATAAGAACTATTTTGTTTAGTATCATTTTCTTTTCAGTAATAAAAATGTCAAATGCCGCTACCATTACTTGGTTAGGAGGAAATACAGCTTGGGACAATCCCGCACAATGGGACACAGGTACTGTGCCTGCTTATGGGGATGATGTCATCATACCTTCTGGGTATGCGAAAATTTATAATGGAGATTATGCTAATGCAACCAGTGTCGAAGTTCAATCTTCAGCGAGACTATTTGTTTACAACGGTGGACAATTAGAAATTAGTGGTGCTGTAGATAATGATGCTTTACACAACATGGGAAGAGTCTATATTTTAGGGACGTTAGCTATAAATGATATAACACAAACCAATACATCAACAAGCGCATATGCAATTAGAAATGAAAACCGAATATATACATATGCGAGTAGCCAAATCAATATAAAATATATAGATGATGTTGCAATTAGTAATGGACTAGCAAATTCATATTTCAGACATAAAGGATCATTATGGATTTATAAATCCGCAAAATCGGCAATTGTAAATTTTGATCGGTTTTTTAATTCAGGAACTATTGACATTAATGATTGTGGAGCATCAGTAATATTTCTGATTGCAAATGCTGGTGATTTTAGAAATTATAGTACAGGTGTAATAAAACTAGATTCCGACATTTATGGTGGGTTTTCTAATGCTACTACTTCGGCATACTTAAGAAACTATGGTGAAATAAATATTCTAAATATGTCTATTGGAATAAACAATCAAGGATCGATGACAAATTATACAGATGCGCTTATAAAAGGTGATAATAATACATCAACAACTTTATATAACAGAGCTGGAGGAGTTATCAATAATCATGGCTCCATAAAGTGTTTAAATTCTAGTACTGGTATATATAATTATGGCAATTTATTTAATCATAAGACTTTCACCGTTTTCAATGGTTTAGGTAATGGCGCTATTAGAAATTTTTCTACCGGAATAATAAATAACCATGATTATATCTATCTTAATAGTGATTCATGGAAAGATCTACAAAATGATGGAGAAATAACAAACCACTATGGAGGACATTTTGCATTCAACAATAGCTTAGATATAAGCTCAGCCGCCACTCTATATAATTATGGTTTTCTGATTTCTTACGCAGAAGAACCTCACACTATAACTGGTACACTAGCAAATAAAGGAGTCATTGATGATAATTATGGAAATCTTCAAAGTTTAGTTGATAACGATCGAGTTATTGTATCTCCACTCTCAGGACAAATGCAATCTGGAGCAGCATATCCGAATGTTCTTGATGTGTTTACATTGGATGATGTAAATATTGTAAATTGGAAGATTTCTCAAAATGGTGCAATTGCAGGTACTTATGATGAATCAACAAATGAATTCACCCCAAATGCTTCTGCAGTAGGTGTCTCTACAATATACATTGAAATATACGATCTAGTAAGTGGTGTTGGAAGAAATTTCTCTTTAGAATTAGATAATCCAATAGTGGCTTTTCAAAATAAAAAAGAGTCAGAAGTAAGAAATGATTTTTCGAGTAACAATAATATAAATATATTTCCTAACCCTACTCAAGGGAGCGTTCAACTCTCTAGTCAAGTATTTGTAGATTCAAACACTCTAGTAGAAATCTATAATAACTTAGGCCAAATAGTTCAAGAAGAAATAATTAATAAAGGTTCAAAAATGCAAACGATAAATTTCTCTAATCAGTTGATTGGTGGTATATACTTCATGAAAATAATTCAAGAAGGAAGAGAAATAGATATTCAAAAAGTGCAATTGAATAAATAACAATTGAAATAGAAAAGGACAATAGATATTATGCAGTTACAGTAAATTATGTAATTTATTGTAACTGCTTTTTTAGAAAAGTAGCTTGATTATAAAATTCTATTTCTCAGGATCATTCAAAAACTTACGATTGAGCATCTTTGTCAAAACACTAGGAAGAAACCGCTTAAGTCTTACAGCATTTACTTCAAACTTACCAAAATAGACTTCTGTTTTCTTTCTTTCTATTGCTTTTAGAATTCGCTTTGCAAGATCCTCTGCTTCCAGACCATTTGCATTTTCGGCATCCTTTTTATTATACTTTTTACCATCCCCAGCAAGTGCATTATGGGCAATCGGAGTATTTATATAACCGGGACAGACAACTAAAGTATGTATACCTTTGTGTGAGGTTTCCGCTCTCATACTATCGAAAAATCCATGAAGCGCATGTTTACTCGCTGCATATCCCGCTCTATATGGAGGTCCGACTTTTCCAGCAATTGAGCTAATTGTCACAATACTCCCCTGCCCTCTTTTAATCATATGTGGCAATACAGTTTTAGTCATTTTTACCACTCCGAAATAATTCACCTCCATAAGACTTCTATAAACACTCATTTCGGTTTTCTCAACAGTAGATCTTTGAGATACACCAGCATTATTTATAAGAACATCTATCTCTCCGATATTGATGACTTTAGTAGTTGCAACTTCGACCTGTTCTTTACTAGTAACATCTAAAGGCAAAATAACATTTCGGTCAGGATGTTGAGAAAGCCTATTCGTTTCTTCGAGCCCCTCAAATGATCTAGCAGATAGGATACATCTTGCACCTTTCTTAGAAAATTCGATAGCTAACGCTCTACCAATACCAGAACTAGCACCAGTAATCCAAACTATTTTATTCTTAAATACTGACATTTAGTTTATTATTGACATATGAAAACGGTTACTTATTAAACTTTTAGATTGTAATTATATCTTCGTAGTCCAAAGAAAACAATATTATGGCAATTATAGATGCGAACATGGTCGTAACCCTCCATTACATACTAAGAGACGGTGGTAATGAAGGTGAAATAATAGAAGATACATTTAGCGGAGCTCCGTTGACCTTTAAGTTTGGTGTAGGTCAAATGATACCAGGATTTGAGGTTCATTTAAAAGGGAAAACCGCTGGGGATAATTATGCCTTCTTATTAGCCCCCGAAGAAGCATATGGTGATGTTAAGCAAAAGTCTATTGTAGAAGTTCCTTTGTCAAATTTTGCAAATACTGAAGGAGCTATTGATCAAAAAGCAATAGCAATCGGACAACCAGTAAGAATGAAAAATCAAAATGGACAATCATTCCAAGGACTTATAAAAGAGGTAAATGAAACAAAAGTAACAGTTGACTTCAATCACCCAATGGCAGGTAGAAACTTACATTTTAAAGGAGAAATATTGGAAGTACAGGAAGATATTGGTATCGGCTAAATATAATTCTTTGCTTCACTGTAATTACGTTTTACAAATACTTTTTATCCTAGATAAAAATGTATTCAATCCGCACTACTTTATTGACAAAGTATAGTAATAAACAATATAAAAAGAATGAAATGACGACGATCTGGTTTGTCGTGAGTGATCATCGTCATTTCTTTTCTTTTTTAATAACGCCACAATAAGAGTAGCTTTATTTATAATCCAAATGTAGTTGAGGGAGTATGAAGAAATTGGACTAATTAGTAAAAAGTAAAAGAAATTATATCCTAAAAGTGATAATCTGAATAAGAGTATATGATTTTGTTTACATATAGTAAAGTACTCTTTCAGCATTTTACATAATAGAATAATTTATAGAAGTATTCCATTTTGCAAAACCACCTCAATCCAAGTGTTTAGATTAAAAACATGACACCGTAAACACCAAACTCAATAAAAAGGTAGATATCAATAATAACATAAATACCTAACAAAGTTTTCACTAGATCTTTGTAGCACTAGAACAATAGTAAAAATCAAACATTTCTCAAGATCTCAAGTGGAGATCTCTTCACAACATCTCTACTATTCCAAAGTCCAATAATAACGGTGAGCAATACGATAAATATAAAAATACCAAGAATTGGCCACCAATTAAGATTAAAGTCTAGTTCAAACACAAATTTGGCTAACAAGTAACTACCCAACACCGCTAAGGTTATTCCTGTAAGAGCGGATAGGATTCCTAATGATGCATATTCTACAGCATTAATTTTATAGATTTTATTCTCTACAGCTCCAAGTGTTCTAAGTAATACACTTTCACGAATTCGCTGAAATTTACTCAAGAATAAAGAGCTAATTAATACAATAAGCCCTATTAGAATACTGAAACCTGCCATAAATTTAATAACATAACTAACCTTAGTGATTATATCATTAAGAGTTACCAATATACTCCCTAAATCTATTACTGAGGCATTAGGCATACTTTTTACTACTGCATTTCTAAAGTTAGCAGTCGTTTGTTTTTCTGGTGATTTTGTAACTAGTATTAGAAACTGAGGAGCATCTTCTAATACTCCTGTAGGAAACAGAATAAAGAACCTAGATTCCATTTTCCTAAAGTTTATTTTCCGGATACTTCCAACATAAG
The DNA here is from genome assembly GCA_032274145.1 of Herpochondria borealis. Taxonomy (NCBI): domain Eukaryota; phylum Rhodophyta; class Florideophyceae; order Ceramiales; family Ceramiaceae; genus Herpochondria; species Herpochondria borealis. The sequence goes on along the minus strand of JAVCKV010177195.1, from coordinate 83,926 downwards.
TTGTAATCATTGCACCCTGAACATTCCACACTAATTCATCACCAAGGCCTACATCTAAACCTCTACTATATCTTTCGTCAAGAGAGATGAAAATAGAATCACCACCATCATGAACGCCTGTGTATGATCCTTTCACTAATACATCATCTGGAGGCATGGTATCTTGATAACTTACTCTTGCTTCTCTATTTATTGCCCATCTTCTAGAAACTCTAGATGTGTCTAATAACCATTCCTTTTTAGTCTTACCCTTCCAGGCTGCCAATTCCATCGTTACTACGGGGACATTCTGAATGACAGGCATGTCGAATGATTCAGTTAGATTCTCTATCTCTTCTTTCTGATCTGCCTCAATACCAAATACAATCATATTGGGTTGATTACCTACACCCATATCTTCGACATTATTCAAGATGAGTCCTTGGAGTATAAACAGTAACGTAAGAATTCCTGTTCCCAAACCAATCGAAACAATCAAAGTTAAAGTCTGATTATTAGGTCGATATAGATTAGAAAGCCCCTGCCGAACCACAAAACTAGCTCCAGAAGGAAAGAACTTACGCACAGCCCATGTAACTGCTTTAGCTACTCCATAGAGTATGAGAAATGCAACTAATATGCCCATGGAGAATACAGTAGCATCGAGAATGCTAGCCGTTAATGTATAAAGAAACCCTGTTATTGTTATAAATATTAAACCATATATCAGCCATTGCAATGGATCTCTTTGTTGTACTTCATCACTTATTCTCAATGTCCTTAAAGGTGTCACTCTTCTGATACTTAACAAAGGTCCTAATGCAAATAATGATGTAATAAGTACTCCCATAATGAATCCTTTAATCATGGCCGCAGGAGAGATTGACATATTCACCTCGTAAGGCAAAAATCCTTTAAGTACTAATGGCAATATCACTTGAATAACACTTCCTATCGCTACACCAAGTATAACACTCAATGTTCCCAAACTTATGATTTGAATAAAATACACCATAAATGCTTCTTCCCCTTTCATGCCTAGACATCTAAGGATAGCTATACTTTGCACCTTCGTCTTCACATAAATCAATACACTACTAGCCACACCAATACATGCAAGTAATAGAGAAATAAGTGCTACTATATTCAAAAAGTTATTCAAATTAGAAAAGGCTTCTTGTAGGTTCTCTCTTTGATCTTCAACTGTTGTAACTCGTTGTCCTTGGTTTCTAAAGTTTTTACGTCTTACATCTTTCCACACATCAAGATCTATATCTTTTTCAACTTTTACATATTCTTTGTAATTGACCAAACTACCTGGTTGTATCAAATTAGTTGCGTCTACATTAGTTCCACCTATATACACAGAGGGAGCAAATGACGCCCCAGCATCCACGCTGCCAAACGCATTCATTAGTCGACCTGTAATTGGAAAAGTAGTCTCTCCCAATTTAATAGAATCTCCAACTTTTAGATCATATTGAAGCATCATCCCATCATCTACAAGAGCGGCTAATTCAGATTTATAGGTATTTGCAGCTTGAATGGGTTCAGTTATTAATTTACCATAATATGGGAAGTTACCTGTCAGGCCTTTTAATCTTACGAATTGACTTTCGTTTTGTGCTGGCAAGTAAGACATTGAAAAGAGCTCTACTTCACTTGTCCGTTCTGTAGAGAGAGAATCTAGAGCCAAAACAATATCACTCGCAAGTGGCCGATTTCCGCCAACAGTCATATCAGCTCCTAATAGAGATTTTGACTGATTTTCAATATCTCTGACTAGATTATCATTAAATGAATTGATCGCAACCAATGCAGCCACACCCAAAATGATGGACGACATAAATAACAATAATTTCGAACGATCCTTTCTACTATCTCGAATGGCAGTTTTTACAATTAATGACCAGTTCATATTTGTGCAGTTGCTTTTATGATTTGATCACTAACTATTTTACCTCCTTTTAACTTTATAATTCTATCTGTTTTATTGGCTAACTCTAAATCATGGGTTACAATGATAAGTGTAGTTTGTTTCTCTTTATTCAAATCAAATAATAAGCCTTCTACGATCGCACCTGTTTCCTCATCAAGATTCCCTGTAGGCTCATCGGCAAATAAAACTTCAGGATCATTACTAAATGCTCTAGCCAATGAAACCCGTTGTTGTTCTCCTCCTGATAGTTGACTAGGATAGTGATGCGATCTACCACCTAACCCTACTCTTTCAAGAAGTGACTCTGCTTTGTCTTTTGCTCCTTTTGCTCTTCCTTGTAATTCTAATGGAATCATTACATTTTCAAGAGCAGTCAAAGTAGGAAGCAATTGAAAATTCTGAAAAATAAAACCAACTTTCCGGTTTCTTGCTTCGGCCTTTTCGTTTTCCGTCATACTACTGATCACAGATCCACCAAGTGTGATAGATCCTGATGAAGGATTATCCAATCCAGCACAGAGGCCTAAAAGAGTTGTTTTACCTGATCCAGAAGGCCCAACGATAGCAATAATTTCACCTTTATTAACAGAGAAATTGATATCATCTAATACCGTGAGCTCTTTATTGACACCTTTATATTTCTTAAAAATAGATTTTGCTTCTAGAATCATTATGATTTACTTTATGAAGTCATTTACAAACTTGATTATAATAGTTTGTAAATAAATAATTCCAAACCGACGATTTGGATATTAATTACCTTACAAGAACTAATAAAAACTAATTTCGTTTACTTATTAATCAGATAGATATACAAATGAGCCATAATTATAGACGAATCCTTGAAAAATTGACTATTCAGAACTGGAGAAAGCTTTATAAACTTAATGCAAAAATGACAAAAAATAAAATTACAAAAAAGCTTCCAAAGTTGTTTTTACTTCTATGCCTAATCTCTATATCTATTATATCATGCAAAGATGATAAGTCTGCTAAAACAAATGCAAAAATTGAGAAAAAAGTAGAAACAAAATCTGTTGAGTCGCCTAAAACTAGCGATGAAAAGGTGATACTTTTCTATGGCAACAGCTTAACAGCGGGTTATGGTCTAGACCTTAGTGAATCTTTCCCATCTAACATTGAGGATATTATTGATTCTTTAGGTTTAAAATATAGAGTAGTAAATGCTGGCTTAAGTGGCGAAACTACATCAGGTGGTCTAAAGCGTTTGGATTGGGTTATGAAACAAAAAGTAGACATCTTCATTTTAGAGTTGGGAGCGAATGATATGCTTAGAGGCTTACCGATAGACCAGACAAGAAAGAATCTATCCGCTATTATTGATGGAGTAAAAGCTAAAAACCCAAATGTCAAAATAGGATTATGCGAAATGATGGCTCCACCAAACATGGGTGATGATTATGTAAGCGAATTTACCAGAATTTATAAAGACCTTTCAACACCAGACAATATTGTCTTCTTTCCTTTCTTCTTAGATGGTGTAGCAGGTAACGCTGATTTACTTCTGCAAGACGGCAAGCATCCTAATGCTGAAGGACAAAAGATTGTGGCTAGTAACGTTTGGAGTGTCTTAAAAAGCATGCTCTAGTTTTCATGATACAATATCTATTTTGTTAAGATCGAGTTCCTCCAGAATTTTGATCCTTTACCGAATTTTTATGTCGTTATCAATAACCTTTATCCACTTCCATTTAGATATTAAAAATAATTATATCATCTTTGCAACCTTATTTATACTTTTTTGTATAAATAGAAATAATTATGGTGTAAAGACTATTTAAGTATATAAGATTACACTAGGTTAATTACATTACAAAAATCAAATAAATAGATCAATCAATGAGTGATTCTATGCAGGTTTTGGAAGAAAATATCCAAAGCGACTATAAATACGGATTTTCAAGTGATATTGAGACAGAAGCTTTCGAGCCAGGTCTAAATGAAGACACAGTTCGCAGAATTTCAGCTAAGAAAGAAGAACCCGAGTGGCTTCTTGAGTACAGATTGAAAGCATTTAAACATTGGAAGACTCTAAAAGAGCCGCATTGGCCCAAAGTAAAGTATACTCCAATCAAATATCAAGATGTTATATACTACGCAGAGCCAAAGAAAAAGCCTGAATTAGCTAGTATGGATGAAGTTGATCCGGAATTGGTAGCAACATTTAACAAACTAGGTATTCCATTAGAGGAGCAAATGGTTCTTGCTGGTGTTGCTGTAGATGCAGTAATTGATAGTGTTTCTGTAAAAACTACTTACAAAGAGAAGCTTGGAGAACTCGGAATTATTTTCTGTTCATTCTCTGAAGCGGTAAAAGAACATCCTGAATTGGTCAAGAAATATCTTGGAACAGTTGTACCATATACTGATAATTTCTTCGCTACATTAAATGCAGCAGTATTTAGTGATGGATCGTTTGTATACATTCCTAAAGGTGTCAGAAGCCCTATGGAACTCTCTACCTATTTTCGTATTAATGCAATGAACACTGGACAATTCGAACGTACATTGATCATAGCGGATGAAGATAGTTATGTTAGTTACTTAGAAGGTTGTACCGCTCCTATGAGAGATGAAAATCAACTCCATGCAGCTGTAGTAGAACTTGTCACTCACGATCGTGCTGAGATCAAATACTCAACTGTACAGAACTGGTATCCCGGTGATAAAGATGGAAAAGGCGGTATTTATAACTTCGTAACTAAAAGAGGTCTTTGTGCTGGTTACAAATCTAAGATCTCTTGGACTCAAGTAGAAACTGGATCTGCCATAACATGGAAGTACCCAAGTTGTATTCTTAAAGGAGATAACTCTATTGGTGAATTCTACTCTGTCGCAGTAACAAACAACAGACAAGAAGCTGATACTGGTACGAAGATGATACACTTAGGCAAGAATACTAAGAGTACTATTATATCAAAAGGTATTTCAGCTGGAAGAAGCCACAACTCCTACAGAGGATTGGTGAAAGTTGGTAAAAATGCTCATAATTCACAGAATTTTTCACAGTGTGACTCATTATTGATGGGTGACAGATGTGGAGCGCATACTTTCCCTTATTTAGAAATAGAGAACAGTACTGCAAGAGTTGAACACGAAGCTACTACTTCGAAGATTGGAGAAGATCAGTTATTCTACCTTCAAGCAAGAGGACTTAGTGAGCAAGATGCGATCAATATGATTGTCAATGGATACTGTAAAGAGGTGTTTGCAGAGCTTCCTATGGAGTTCGCAGCAGAAGCTCAGAAACTATTAGCTATTACGTTAGAAGGATCTGTTGGATAATATGTATCACATGCCAAATAATGGTGGCGCTTCTAACCCATTATAGAAATTCAATTAATAGAATAACAAAAGCAGAGTAAAAGAAACACGTCACTTTTAAAAGTCTCGATTCTGGATCTCTCGAAATCTAAAATAACAATGTTAAAAATTACAGAATTAAAAGTATCAATAGAGGACAAAGCAATCCTTAACGGTATCAACTTAGAAGTAAAACCAGGTGAAATCCATGCAATCATGGGACCTAACGGATCTGGAAAGAGTACTCTAGCGAGTGTATTGGCTGGAAGAGATGAATATGAAGTAGTTGGCGGATCAGTTGACTTTGGAGGAAAAGACCTTTTAGACATGGATGTCGATGTGAGATCGCATGAAGGTTTATTCCTTGCATTTCAATATCCAGTAGAAATTCCTGGTGTAACGAATGCAACTTTCCTTAAAAGTGCAATCAATGCCGGTAGAGAAGCGAGAGGAGAAGAAGCAATGAAACCAGTTGAGATATTAAAACTAATTAAAGCGAAAGCTGCAATGTTAGATATCGATCCATCATTTCTTAAAAGATCATTGAACGAAGGTTTTTCTGGTGGTGAAAAGAAGCGTAATGAAATGCTTCAGATGGCAGTACTAGAGCCTAAATTGGGTATACTTGATGAAACAGATAGTGGATTGGATATCGATGCACTAAAAGTGGTTGCTGAATCAGTAAATGCATTAAGAAGTCCAGAAAGATCATTCATCGTAGTGACACACTATCAGAGATTATTGGATCATATCGTGCCTGACTTTGTACACGTATTGTATAATGGTAGAATCGTAAAGTCTGGAGATAAAAGCCTTGCACTAGAACTAGAAGAGAAAGGATACGACTGGATCAAAGAAGAAGTAGACGGAGTTTCTGCCTAACCTCTAATTATTGATGAATACTTTGAAACACATAGATCTAATCTAAGACCTTACTTTGGTCAAAGTATATTTCGGACTACAAATAAATAACAAGATGTCAATAATATCGAAAGATAGAGATAGTAATACAAAAGAGTGGATCAAAACTCTCTTTCAAACATATGAAGCTGGTCTTAATGGTCAGAAAGATCATCCGATTGCAGCATTCAAAAAAACTGCATTTGATCAGTTGATGACTGAAGAGTTTCCTACGCGTAGGGATGAAGATTGGAAATACACAAATGTATCTCCAATAGTAAAAGAAGCATATAAATTTGGCACACCAAATAATTTAACTCAAGAGCAATTTAATCAGTTCTTATTTGATGGATTGGATGCAGTAGTTGTAGCCATTGTAAATGGTGTATTGGATACTAATCTAAGTAACATGGATGCAATGCCAAAAGGGTTGACTATGTTGACAGTTGAGGATGCATTACAAGATGATATACTTGCAGGACGTATCCAAAATCTTATTGACCAAAAGGGGGGAACGGCTAAAAATGTATTCCTTAGAATGAATAGAGCTTTTGCTCAGCATGGTTATGTTATCGTTTCAGATAAAAATGCAGTTGTTGAAAAACCTATACATTTTGTCCACATCAACACTGAAAGTGAAGAGACATATTTCTCACATCCTCAGATGTTTATGATTGGATCAAAGAGTAGTGAGTATTCTGTAATAGAAAGCTACCACTCTACAAATAACGATGCAAAGTATTTCACCAATGCAGCGAACTATATTGATGTAGAGGACAATGCTCATGTACACCATTACAGATTACAGTTCGAAAGTAAGAGTGCATATCAGATCACTAACTCTGTAGCTATACAAGGAAGAGATAGTATATACAGTAACTATGGTGTTGATCTAGGTGGAAAGATCGTAAGAAACAATATCAGTACTGAACATATGGGCCCGGGAGTGAATACTTACTATTACGGAGCATATCTCGGTCTTGATGACCAACATATAGATAATTCGACGTTTATCGATCATGCTGTCCCTCATTGTGAGAGTAATGAAATATATAAAGGGATTCTTTCGGATAAAGCAAGAGGGGTATTCAATGGAAAGGTTTTAGTGAGACAAGATGCTCAGAAGACAAATGCATACCAACAAAATGCTAGTCTAGTTCTATCTGACACTGCAATCATGGATGCCAAACCACAACTAGAAATATACGCTGATGATGTTAAGTGTAGTCATGGAGCCACAATAGGTCAATTAGACATGGAGTCTGTTTTTTATCTAAAAAGTAGAGGATTGTCAGATGAGGGAGCAAAAAACTTATTGCAGAAAGCATTTATTGGTGACGTTATTCTAAACTTCAGATACGAACCAATCATAGAAAAAGTATTATCTATGGTTGATGCAAAGCTTTCGAACAAGTAGACTATTATACTGAATATCAACACGTAGTAAATAAACATATGGCAGAAACAACAACATTAAAAGGATTTGATGTAGAAGCAATCCGAAAAGACTTCCCACTACTCCAAACAGAGATGAGAGGTAAGCCTTTAGTATTTTTAGATAGTGCTGCTTCTAGCCAAAAACCTAAAGTTGTTATAGATGCGATAAGTAACTATTATAATACACAACATGCAAATGTTCACCGAGGTGTATATGAATTGAGTCAAGAAGCTACTGATGCTTTTGAGCTTGGTAGGGAAAGAGTAAGAGCTTTTATAAACGCGGAATCTACGGATGAAGTTATCTTTACAAGAGGCTGTACAGAAAGTATCAATTTAGTAGCATCTTGCTATGGGAAGAAGTTTCTGAAAGAAGGTGATGAAGTTATCATTTCGGCCATGGAACATCACTCAAATATCGTGCCTTGGCAAATGATATGTGAAGAAAAAGGTGCAACGCTTAAAGTTATCCCTTTAAATGAAAAAGGTGAAATCCTATTCGAAGAATATGAGAAGTTACTTTCTGATAAAACTAAGATTGTCTCTATTGTACATATATCAAATTCTTTGGGCACAATCAACCCTATCAAGGATGTAATTGATCTGGCACATGAAAGAGGTATTCCTGTTTTAGTAGATGGTGCTCAAGCAACGTTACACTCTAAGATTGATGTAAGAGAATTAGATGTGGACTTCTATACTTTCTCTAGTCATAAAGTATATGGTCCTACTGGTATCGGAGTACTTTATGGAAAAAGAAAATGGCTTGATGCTATGCCTCCTTATCAAGGTGGTGGAGAGATGATAAAGACTGTAAGTTTCGAAAAGACAACTTATAATGAACTACCATTCAAATTCGAAGCTGGAACTCCTGATATATCTGGAGCAATTGGACTTGGTATCGCATTGAAATATGTTACAGACTTAGGATTTGAGGCAATAGCTAATCATGAATCAGAGCTACTTGCTTATGGTACAGAACAACTTTCTGCAATCGAAGGTCTAAGAATAATAGGTACATCAGAAAATAAAGCTAGTGTAATTTCCTTTCTCATTGATGGAACACACCCTTACGATATAGGCACAATCCTCGATAAAATGGGAATAGCTGTACGTACGGGACACCATTGTACACAACCTTTAATGGATTTTTATCAGATTCCGGGAACAGTTAGAGCAAGTTTTGCTGTATACACTAGTAAGGATGACATTGATAAGCTAGTAGCCGGAGTTGAAAGAGCGGCGAGGATGTTGAGGTAATCTTTTGATTTATTAGTTAATATTCTAGCAAATATTAGTTTTTGAATGATCTCGTATAATTTTAATTAGATGGCATAATTCTAATTATTAACTGACAGAGCTTGATTGAGATATGACTATATTTATAGAAGGACTTACTTTATAAAATGACAATAGACGAAATACAAAACCAAATAATAGATGACTTCTCCTATTTTGATGATTGGATGGATAAGTACGAATACATTATTGATTTGGGTAAAAACTTACCACTAATCGATCAATCTCAAAAGACTGATGAGAAATTAATAAGTGGATGCCAAAGTCGTGTTTGGTTGGGTGTAGATCATAAAGATGGTAAAGTTGAATTCACAGCAGATAGCGATGCAGTGATTACAAAAGGAATAATAGGTTTATTGATACAAGTAATGTCAAATCAACCAGCAAAAGATATAGTAGATAGTGAATTATACTTCATAGACAAGATTGGCTTAAAAGAACACCTCTCTCCTACTCGATCAAATGGATTACTCAGTATGGTGAAACAAATGAAAATGTATGCAGTCGCTCTAAACTCAATAAAATAATGGCACTAGATAAAGAACGAATAGTAAAAGATATAATAGCAGCATGTAAAACTGTAGAAGATCCAGAAATTCCAGTAGATATCTACGAATTAGGATTGATTTACGGTCATGATGTTGATGACAAAGGGCAAGTTATTTTGACAATGACTCTTACAACACCTATGTGTCCAGTTGCAGATGCTCTGCCTACAGAAGTATTCACTAAGGTTAGTGCTGTAGATGGTGTTACAGATGTAGATATGCGTGTTGTTTATGATCCACCATGGAACAAGAGTATGATGAGCGAAGAAGCCGCTTTTGTAATGGATATGATGTAATATCTATACGTTAAAATGTAAGGTCAATACCCCACAAACCAAACCTAAATCGAAGACAGATGAAAATTAACAAACAAGACGAATACGGAATAAGGATCCTACTCAGAATAGCAAGAGCTGATAGTGAACTAGGATTGAGTATTCCTCAGTTAAGTGAAATAGAGGAGATGTCTCAACCCTATGTTGCTAAAATCACTCGTTGTCTTCGTATGTCAGGATTTATAGAAAGTACTCGAGGACAAAGAGGTGGCTATGTATTATCAAAGCCAGCCCATATGATAAATGTTAAAGATGTAATCTGTTCTCTGGGTGGTCTAAATCTTGCCAAGGAAACATGTGAAGAAATGGATGGACAATTTAAATTCTGTACAAGCTCTGTTGATTGTTCGATGAAATCCCTTTGGACAATCGTACAATATACTATTGATAAGGTATTAGAAACCATTACACTCCAAGATCTTGTGGCAGATGAGGCTGATGCCCGTTCAGTCCTAGATAAAATCATTAGTGCTAATGTTATGGAAGAGGCCTTTACAGTCTAACTTAATAGACAAGTACAATTATTGTGTTTTAGCTCTAAGGCAAATCGCTTCTATATTTTTATAGTTCAAAACAATTAATCCCAATTACACTTTCATCCACTTTAATCGATTGATTAGTTAATGCTTCTTTATTGCAAAAATAAACTATTCACATTTTAATGAAACTATAACAAAACCGTATACACTATTCTACATAGGTTTCGTTTATTAGTCGTTCTTCATTGCTATCTTTTAATTTTAGTAATGAGTTTCATATTTGCACATTTCCCAATTATATTTTACGTTTATATACTATACATCTACTAATTAGGCATGAAATGTGCTGTTTATACATTAAAATAAATAATAATATGAATTTAAAATTTATAGTTTTTGCTGTAGTTCTTGGACTTAGTTTTTCATCTTGTGTTAGTAAGAAGAAGTTAGGATCACTTCAATTGGAGTTAGACTCAGCCAATAAAGACATCGGCAGAATAGGAGAAGACCTTAATCGAGCTTTAGTAAAGTTAGATAACTGCGAAAAAGAAAAATCTCTTTTAAAAGGAGATCAAAAGGCGCTACAACTAAGAAATGAACAGATAGCTGATCTTAAAGATCAAATATCAGACTTAAAATTACAACGAGATAAAACAGTTACACAAGTAGGTGACTTAACCGTGTTATCTCAATCCGCAAACGATAATATTGGAGAAACACTTCGTCAACTTGAAGGAAAAGATCAATATATTAGATTAGTACAAGCTGCAAGAACAAAAGCGGATTCTATTAATCTTGCACTAGCTGTAAACTTGAAGGGTGTTCTGAGAGATGGTATTGCTGATAATGATATTGATGTAAAGGTAGACAAGACTGTTGTATTTGTTAATCTTTCTGACAAGATGTTATATCAATCAGGTAGTTCAAGACTTACTGCAAGAGCAAATGAGGTTCTAGGTAAAGTGGCAGAAATCATCAAGTCTAGACCAGACTTAGAAGTTATGGTTGAAGGATATACTGATAATCTTCCGATAAGCAACAGTTGCGTTCAAGATAATTGGGACCTAAGTGTTCAAAGAGCTACATCTGTAGTTAGGCTTTTACAAAAAACTCATAACATTGACCCAAATAGACTAATTGCTGCAGGCCGTGGAGAATATAATACGCTAGCTGACAATGGTACTGCTGAAGGCAGAGCAACTAACAGAAGAACAAGAATTATAATATTGCCAAAATTGGATCAGTTTTATGATTTATTGAATCCAGATATGGCTCCGAAATAACGAATCTAATATTTATGATTAAAAGAATGGCGACTTGAATATTTCAAGTCGCCATTTTTAGTTTACATCTTTCCCATCAATTCCATTAAATGGACACATTTAATAAATTCACGATTTGTACCTTCTATTTCTGTCTGTCCGGCTGAACTGTAGAATAGTTTTCTAAGTTCTCTAAGGCAACCTTCCATATATCTTATAATAAGAATTTGAACTTTCAGTTGTACATACTTAGTTACATCTGAGGTTTTCATCTTTTGAAGTCGTTTACTACGAAGTGATCGTCCATTCGCAAAATGATTATATAGATCATAAAACTCTTTCACATCAAAGTCCCTAAAATCTTTGACTCTTTTAAATGCTATTTTTATTGCTTCTTCTGGACTATAAAGATCTGTTTTTCTAACTTTTCCTAGATTAAGATTATTCGTAAAATAGTCAATTATGTATTTTGATAAATTATCTCTTTTAATCTCCTCATCAGCCTTAGGTAATAAAATAAATTCAAGAAATTGTTTAGCGAAATACAAAGCTTTACTTCTTGCATCACTAGGAGCGTCATAATAATTAAAATAGTCACGCGCCAAATCTTGAGTAGTTACAAGGTTGTTTTTCTTAGCAGTCATTAATGCATCATAATAATCTGAAGTAACAGATTCAGGAGCATAATTATACTCAACAACTTCAATACGAGACCAGAAATCCGCTGTAAATGGCTCATCCTCCTGTCTATACATTGATCCTAAGTTTGCAGCTGCGCATAGAAGTATATCTTCACCAATATCGTATCTAGTTCCATCTGGTGCGGTAAAGACTTTACTTCCTGCAAAAAACGGATTTAAGGATTTCCTTAATGCTTCCGGCCATTCTTTAATTTCTTCTATATTAATTAAACAATGAGAGGTTGTTATTGCTTTTGTAAATCCAGCGGGGATAGAATACGGGCCATATTCTCCAAATTTTATAGCAGTAACCAAACTGTTTTTTGTTTGCCATTTATCAGAGGTATGTTCGAAGTATTCACGGTTCATAATCGAAGCTACAAATTTCAAAAACACACTTTTCCCAGTACTTGGAGGCCCCGCTAGAAGAATAATCCCAGATCCACTTAACTTTTGAAGTTTAGCTTTCAATACGAACTCTTGTAATTTCCCTTGAAAGTATGGAGTCTCATCGATAAAGTCCGAACTGATCTGAGGAACATATCGATCTCTGTTCTTTTCTTGGTGTTCTTTATTTTTCTTTTCCAAAGCACAGCGCAGCGATTTAGCATGTATTTGAGACGAGGGTATTTCCCTTTCTATATCAGCCACTGCAAACTGAGGATAACTTCCAGCTTCTGTTACCTTACAGTAAACCGACCATATTGCATCTAATAAGTTATATGAAAACTCACTAGTAATGTAGTATTGATACTTAACTGCAAATTCGCGATATTCATTTTCAGAAATTTCAAATGCCTTTCCTGATAGCAAATTCTCTTCTGTACTAATCTTGTGAACCTGCTTATCAGAACTTCGTATAAAACTGACTACATAGTTATTCTCATCGCTTTTCTTTTCAGTTATCTGCATATCCCAATTGGGTACCTTCACCTGATTGCTTTCTAAATCAACAAATAAGTCAGGATCATTTTGCACAAAGGCATATTTACCTTCGAAAGCTACCATTTTTTCTAAGTCATCTCTATTACGATCTAGTATTCTCCTTGTTAACTTTCGTCTAAGATCCTGTGCAAGTCTAACATCATTGTAATCTCGTTCTAGTTTTCTAATATCTTGCAGAATGGATTCATGATTTGCATTTGAACTTAATTCTTGGTCCGAAAATCCACCAGAATGATTTTTGACAAAGAAGATAATGCTATCAGAAATCATTTTTGCAAGCTGAAGTTTTGCTGCATTTTGTTTTTCGTCTTTCTTAAGTTCAATTAAATGAAGTGCATCTTGGCGCTTTTCAACCTTCCCTTGCAAACGTCGTTGGATCATGGCAGGACTGTACCGTTTCCCTTTAGCTACACTTTGCAATACAAATGGCTGTTTAAGAAGCGACATCAACTCTAAACAGGCCGGATGGGCACTGAGTAACAACTCTAACCTTCGCGGCTCATGTGTATTATGTATCGCTAATTCTATTTGATCAATTTCTCCTGCAATAAATTTATTAAGCTCATTTTCGTCATTTGTAATTTGACTGGCGAAAAGAGAATTGAGCTCTTCTTGTATTATTTTAAAATCAGTAAATACTCCGTCCTCCAAATTGTGAGCCATTGCAGAAAGTTCCTGATCAAACCCTCTTAGGTTATTTAGCATCTCACGATAAGCTTCTGTATCACTCTGTTGATTAATGTCTCTTTTATAGGCTTGGACTAATTCTAGAATATTGTTCGATCGAGCAACATCCACCATTCTATTCACCTTCTTTTCTATTGGTCCTACAATATTAGTGATTGCAGAATTAAGACGTTGGCCTACTAGTATAGTACCTAGTTCGTCAGATTTTGAAGTAAGTTCTTCTGCTATGTTTTGGCGAGCAATGGCTATTTTATGTTGTACATCTAATAGAGAAAGGTATCCATCACCTGACTCTAATAATCTGTGTTCTATGTTCGTTTCAAAATCATATCTGGCAGTCTCAATAGCAGTAGGAAGATGAGCTGTTTTTTCTTCTTTCACTTCAGTTATTACTTCAGCATACTGAATCTTTGTAAAAATTGATTCGCCCTTAAATAGATGTGAAATGTCTTTAAAAATTGCTGTAAAGCTATCCAGGTCCGCTCCTAAATTAAGATCATAAATATTGGTTTTAATTTTAGCAATTGATTTTCCGTTATTTAATGTCACAATCAGATCACCACGTTGGTCAATTTCAAAACCTTCATCATAGACACCTAGCTCGGAAAGAGAAACTGCATGATCTCCAGTAATGTCAAAAACCTCAATATTACCATTATCATTCTGGATAAAGAGGCAACTCAAATTCTCATCAACCCTCATCCATTTGACATCATAAGGCAATACTATTTTTCTTGGCCACTTTTGAGGAATTACAGATTTATGAGTGTTGACAACAGTTACCTCTTGATTGTTCGTCAGTATAATAATGATATTAACATCGGAAGCTAAAACCTGGTAGCAATTATTATATACAAATAGATTCAGTAGATTATCCGTGTTATCCAATAAACTATCCAAGGATAATATACCAGGTTTAAAATATAGTCTATATCGATCCGTATCAAAAGTCGATTCAAAATTTATAGAATTAAAAAAGACTTTTACATCTTCCGTTCTAAAAACAAGCGATTGATCTAATTTTGATTTAGAACCAGTTCTAACTATATTCCATTGATTGGGTGGCAATAAATCTCCATCAACATCTTTAGTTTCTATGATAACCGCTATCCCAGAACGCTTATTAAGAGGAGTTATAATGATATTTCCATTTTCTGTTATATGCACATATCCATCGCTGTCCTTTTGGTATTCTGAAATGAGAGCTTCTAATAGATCATGAAAGCAAAAAAACTTTATATGCAATCCCTCAACAAGATTGCTCGACAAATAATCAGATGGAGATATTCCTGCAAATTCAATAAATAATTCATCTGGAATAACAAGATCATGCAAATCTCTCAACCCAGCTGCAAAATTACCATTACCCGCTTTATAGATCCGATTAAGGACAGTCTTATATTTTGCTTTATTCTTGGCTTCAGATTTATTGTAACCTTTTATATTATTGATTACCGATTGACTATTATTACTGTCATTATTGCTATAGTTGTCCGGCAAATAATGATCAACATCAATTAAGATACCATTTACATCATAAAAACTGAGAAGCGGGCTGTTTCTGTAGAGTACGATTAATATATCTTGACTTGATATTGCTCCACTTATCATATGCAGTCTATCTATCTGAAGTCCAGCAATTTGCTCGTGCGAATCTTTTTCATAATGATTGGGTAATGTTTGGAATTTGAATTGGTTGTCTTGATTTGGCATATAAGTTTATTAAAATGAATTGCTTCAAAAATAATCGAATCTCCAAACTAAGTATTATTTTGACAGCATAAAATATAGAACTTCATTAAAATTACATTTTAGATTATTTAATATAACAAATTAGAGTTTTTCAGAATTAGACAGATATTAGTTATCTAAACGTATTTGTTAGAAAAGGGATTAGTTAAATCACGATATGGCCAAAATTTCTAGTAGAGTCCAATTTACACCATTACTTAATCCTCGTGATGTAAGTTTTGAGAATATCCGTAATTGGAATATTGCACAGGCGCAAGCATTGGCAAATACTGTCCAGATCATAGAAAGTGACACCAAATCAATATTGTTATATAATCCAGCAATAGAATCCAGTCATAAAGATTGGACAATTAAGCTTTATAGGATTACCCGAAGCTATTTAACCAAGAAAAACAAACTAAATAAAGGTGAACGAATCGAAATAAAGCAATTAACAGATGAATTAGGGTTATTAATTCCATTAGCAGACATATCTAGTGTAGAGCAAAATATACTTAGAGATACAATGAATATACTGAGTCAGTTGACAGCTGATTTTAAATATATTCACTTACTGGATTCATTGACAGAAAATATAAATTCTGAAAATCAAAACAAACTTCCTCTGCCAATATATTCATTATTATTTTCTGTAGAAAAATATATAAATCTGGTTTTATTCTCTGAGTCGATGATGACGAGCATTGTTAATCTTGATGGTTGGTTTTCTCACCTTTCACCTCTTAATTCTAAACAATTAAATGTACAACAATTCTTATCTTGGTTTTATGAATTGACAGATAGAGTAATATCAAGTAATAATCCAGTGTTATTAGAAGATCAAGAAGAGTATCATCCATCTGTTTATAAATTAATAACTAGATATAAGCAGTCATTTATAAAGGAACTACTTGATATAAAAAAATCTAAATCTAAGTATTTCCTATTCTCCACTTTTCCTGACTTAAAAGACGATTTACTTCAACTTCTAGACTTAGACTATAATCTATTAATGTTTGATCGTTTTGTGATATTAAGAAGAAAAATAGAGATAATTGACCACAGAAAGATCAATCACCTAGTTGAAAAAGCACAAGATGAAGAATCAATAATTAGCCAAATAGGTAAATCACTGACCAGAAAAAATATAGTCAATAAAGTTAAGTCAATGCTTACATTCAAAGAAGTGATCAAAGACTTAAGTCTATTTAGTAATGATCTAATTGAATATGAGGAGCTATTAAATCGCAGGTCTAGATTATCTAATGATGAATATAGTAGATTATTAGAGTTTGCTAACTTGGCAATGAATTCTAGTAATGAAGATTATTTTTATCAGGTCAATCAAAAAATAGAAGATTACCAATTAGCTCTATGTAATACGATCAGCCGACCTTTTTATCTGCTAGAAAAAATAGAAGGTAAAATTATTCCAAAAATGAATTTAGCGTCTGCTATAGAAACTGATATAGCAACAAACTATTTAAAAAGGAAAAATACTCACGAAAAGGCTGAATCGGAGTTGCTTAATGAATATATGATAGCTATTCAAAACATACATTCAAAAGAAGCATTGCAAAGTTTAGTGAATAGTATCCCCTCATTCTTTTATATATCCAACCAACGAAGATGGAACATTGCAATAGAAAACGCTAATGAAGCTATTAGGTCCAGGTCCGCTTTTCGTCAACAAAAAATGAAAGAATTGGGTATTGATATTGATACTCAATATAATGATGCTCAAAAAGAAGTATTCCTGACAGAAATGTTAAAAATAGAAGCAGAAATACAGAATTTTGTACCCTTTGTAACTTCCGCTTTCAAAATTGCACTACCAACTAAACGAACAACTGAGTTCAATGCATTTCGACATCAGTCCGACGGGATAGAATTTGACCCTGAAACAGTATTCGATCCTGAAAAATGGATAAGAGGAAATGTAATGAAAACGCTAAAGACTACCATAAAGAAAGGTGAAGTCACTCAAGTGAATTGTTTTTGTTTGGATTTATCGGGATCTATGGATCATGAAAGGATGAGAAATTTATATAAGATTCTCTACCTACTTGTAACTGGTATACAAAGTAGAAAATCATTTGATGCATTTCATTTCTTTAGCAATAGCTTTATACCTGGGATAGAGTTTGATTATGAATATACAAGAAAGAATTTACTCTTTAAAATTCTCACTATAATATCAAAAGTCTCTGGTTCCAATATAGTGTATACGGGATTAGCAGGTACAAATATTAGTGATGGAATCATTGGTTGTGAACATCGAATGAATAGTTTTGTAAGCAAGTTGAAAAGTATAGATTCAGAAATGAATCTGTCTTGCTCGATGTTCGTAATTACGGATGGCGAACCATCATTGGGTATTAGAAATCTAAATGAGCTAAAAAAGTTTGTTAACACAAAAAGAGAAGAAACAGGTTACGCTATCAAAGGAATATACATAAAGTCTAAAGACGATAAGAAGAATTTCATCAATAGAATTTTTGGTGATGAACATTCTGCTGAAACAAGTAGCTTTGAAGAGGGGGTCCAGAAACTCACAAACATCATGACAAAAACTTACTTACAACAAAGGCAGAACCACAAATGGGAGAAGAAACGGAAAAGAATCAATTCTCAACAAGCTTAACGGATTCAGATTTATCGTCTACATCTATAATATAGAAACAATATGGCAAGTAGTGCAAATAAAAGTAGTAGTCCTGAAGTAGTAACCATGGAACTTAATGATGTGACAATCACATGGGTAGATGGCAAATTTGACAAAGCTCGATCCTCAAATGATAAATCTAAGTCATATACAATTGAAGGAGAGAAAATTGAAACTGCAGAACTGATACCTGAGCACAATATAATTGTGTTAAAGACTAAATCTTCATATCATTTTAGGTTTAAAAATAATAGAAGGATATCTGGAAGTAAAGATTGTACAGATTACTACTACGAACCTAATTCATCATCATTCTACAGAAAGGATAGTCGAGGTCACTGGTATGATACAGAAGGTGTAAAGTTACATTCGACCATCATTCTAAAAAATGAATTATTGATATCTCTCAAAAGTAAAGTATCAAAAAGAAATCAAATTTTTAAA
Organism: Herpochondria borealis; assembly: GCA_032274145.1. Classification (NCBI taxonomy): domain Eukaryota; phylum Rhodophyta; class Florideophyceae; order Ceramiales; family Ceramiaceae; genus Herpochondria; species Herpochondria borealis. The sequence continues at coordinate 65,272 of JAVCKV010177195.1, read as the reverse complement.
AACCAAAAGCCATACATTAGTACCAATTCAGAGTTAGTACAAATCGGTAAAATCGTTTTAGATAATAATCTTATCCCTGTGACATATTATAATGAAAAGATAACTGGGCTAGGTAGAAACGTGATTAAATTTAATAATGGAGAGGTGTTTCAAGAGATCTTATTAGGTCTAAACCGAACCGCATATATTAATGAAAGTAACAAACAGCCCCTAATCATCAACGGTTTAGAACCAAATGCATTTAATGGTAAAATAGATATTGGTGACTTCTCATACTACATCTTCGAGAATGATGGTATGAAACTATATCTAGATATGAGAAATTCGAAACCATTGGATATTGGTAATTTACCATTTATAATTGATTCAAAAAGCCATAAACGAATAGCGGGTGATGATTTAGTAAAAGTAAATTGCAACTCAATCAATTACTATTTTAATCTAACCCAAAATAGAGCTTTCTCAATACCGGAATTAGGTGATTCTAAAATATTAAAAATAGAAAAATCTAATGTCGCATATAATGATTGTGAGCTTATCAATTTATCAACAAAGAAAAAATCTATAGTCATTAAGTCTGATGATCTAAGTTTATACCTGCCTGGGAAAAATACAATTCAAATTGAAAAAATAAAAAATGTACCTGGTTTTGAAGGTGTATTTGCCTTTGTTACATTACTTGGTAAACAGCAATTATATTCATTGCATTCTCAGGATTTAATACTTCTTGAGAATGATGCTATAGTGGCTGTAGATGGTCATTCAAAAAACAAACTTCTCAATGCGATTACTGCTAACGGGCAAAGGATTGCATTAGATATGAGAAAAGGGTTCAAGGATTTAATAGTTGCGAAATCAAATGGTAGTATTATATCACAAACTGAAAGTGAACCGTACAATGTAGGTAGTAAAATATTACAAAATGTAAAAATCCAAACCTTAGGGGGCGTTCAAGAAAGAGTCATAGATTTAAATTCTGAATCACTTAGTATATTTAAGTTGCCTAATAATATGATGACCTATTCAGATGGAGATGAAAGTTCTGTTTTTGCAGGTTTAGAAATAATAAGAATTGACTATAATAATGTCATAGAGGTAGAAGAACATAAGTTTCTATCCGCACAGTTTCGATCATTTGATGATGAGCTACAAACGGTAATGATAGAACACAAATCAGGACGGCCTCTTAGGATGGATGGATTAGGACATAAATTAGAGTTGGTAACAAGCTTTAATAATCATAATAGTAACAAAACTTATCAGATCGGTCCCCATATAATGATTGGAGCAAGTACACTTAAAGAGGATCTCAAAACGGACGAACTTTTATTCTCAACGAAGATTATGTCTAGTTGGATTCCATTTTCTGATGGCTACTTACCAATTCTAAAGCAAATAGTAGAAGTAAATGAATTAGGATCATGGGAATACCATCTATTTGAATTACGCACTCTCTCCACCGAAAAAGAATTCTTAGCCGTGGAACAAAAAAGTCCATATAGAATACTTGTCAAGAATAAAGGAGGAAATCAAGAACCGATCGTAGTTAAAACTAAAGAAAAAGTACTCAAATCACCACAAGAGATATCGATGATTAGCAAATTGTTTTTCACTAACACAAGTATCTTAGCTGATGTGTATTAATTCTAAATTTTTTCTCAGTAAAATTCTGATTTAATACTTGCCCCTACTCTCCTCTTCTTTTATGGTAGAACGTAGCTGGCAAAGGATTATCATTAACATATCCATATTTTTCGATCCATCTCTTCTTATCATTCACCGTGACAATTTCGTACGTCTCTGATAATATTAGCTTATCATTCTGATCTGTTAGTACCATTTTTATTTCATTACCATATTGATCATGACCAAATCTGAATGACTTTTGCTTTTGTTTCAATTCATTAAATATAGTCTTTATAACCATATTCCCTTTATTATCATATTGGAACCCCTCAATCCTTAGTAATTCCTCTGTGTCTCCAGCATAAGCATGTGAGTATGTTTTCAGAGTATCTTCGTACGTAAATTTATATGTACTTAATAATTCTCCAGCCGGCCCGTAGAATTTCGATCCTGTGGCTAATTTTTCATTGTTACCAAATGTAAAAACTTCTTTGCCTTTGATGGATTGGTCCTCCTTGTAGATTGTCTTAGATGTTACAATGTCATTAATGGAATTTTCATGTTCCATATATTTGAGACTCCCTTTTGCATAGTTATCATTAGCACCACCGTCAACTTCGTAGACTTCTGTGATTACTGATGCAGGTTTTACATCTTGTTTACAACTACTAAATAATCCTATGATTAGTAGCAAAAGTATTTGGGGCATTGATAAACTGCAGTATCTTTTGTTCATTCCAGTAGTAATTTTGCCCAAAAGTAGTGAAACCCACATGACCGCCAAACTTTGGTGCTAGAAAGTATAGATTTTCATTTGAAGAAGCAATGTCGAAAACCATACTTTCATTCGTTAGAAATGGATCATCTTGAGCGGTAATCATCAATGTAGGTAATACAGTCTGATGGAGAAACTGCTTAGAGTTGCATTGAGCATAGTAATCTTCTGCACCATCGAATCCATGCAACGGCCCAGTAAAGTACTCATCAAAATCCCAGAGTGTCTTAATCTTTTTGATATTACCGATTGGAACTTCATTAGGAAAAACCTCATGCTTACGCTTCATTTTGTCAACTAGAGTTATTCTAAATCGCTTATCATACAGTATATTCTGACGAGATATGATCTTCTGCGAACTAGCTGATAAATCAGCTGGAGCGGAAACAGCCACAACGGATTTTATTATAGACGACAATTTAAATATGTTATCAGTTGTATATTTTAAAATCATATTTCCTCCAAGACTCACACCGACAAGAGCTATCTGACTGTAATTACTTTCGTAATTTGATATAATTTCATGTAAGTCAGTAGTCCACCCAGAGTGATACATCTGTATAGAATTATTCATTTCACCACTACAAGATCTAAAATTGAATACCATTACTTCCCATCCATTTTCGGCAAGTAGACTTGCAGTATACTGCATATACTGGCTTTCACTACTCCCTTCTAGCCCATGACAGAGTATTGCGAGTTTACGACTATTATTTTTCAGGAAATCTAAATCAACAAAATCCTCATCCGATGTAATAAATCGTTCGCGCTCAAAGTTCGGAATAATCTTCTTCCTAAACAAAAAGGGATACATAGTACTAATATGTCCACTTCTGAATATACGATTCGGCTTATAATCTGATGCATCTAATACAGGCATGGATTACTTATTTATTTTTCTTGATTCGACAATTTTCATCAACTTATCTGGATAATCCGAAATAATACCATCTACCTTTAAATCCAGCATAGTTTCAATATCTTTTTCGTCATTTACAGTCCAAGGTATTATCTTAATATTTTTCATCTTACAGAAGTTAATTAGCTCTTCAGTAACTAACTTAAAATATGGTGAATAAACACTAGGATGAAATCCAAGATTATCTAAATTTTCAGAAATTGGATTAGTATCCATGACAAGGTATACGAGATCGATATTTGGATATCTATTATTAATATATTGAAGTGTTTTCACATCAAAACATTGCACGGTAGTCCTATTAAGTATTTTTAGAGATTGCAATTCTTGACAAACTAAATCGGCGAATCTTTCCATTTTCGGATGAAATACTTCATCATTCTGCGGCTCTCTTTTGATTTCTATATTATAATTAATTGGCAATAACCCCTGATTCCTTACATATGATTCTACGTCTTTCACCATATTTGCTAAACTAGGTTTTATTGCCTTCAGTTTCTTTTGATTTGGGAATCTAGGATGTGGTTTTAAACCTACATCAAAGGATTTCAGTCCTTCAGCGGTCATGTTATAAATATTGAAACTTTTTTCATTTACTAAAGTAATTTCTTCTCCATCAAGATTAGTCGAAATTTCATGATTGAAGAATGGCTCGTGCGAAACCACTATTAGTCCCTCTTTGTTTGCAACCACATCAAGTTCTAAAGTATTTACACCAAGATCAATTGCATGCAAAAATGCGGGTATAGTATTCTCAGGCATCAATCCACGACATCCTCGGTGTCCTTGTATATCAATTGTTTGTTTCATTCTATTTTTAAATATGGTACAAGATTGTGGTAAAACTATGATGCAGAATAGAAATAAGAACAATAAAGAATAGCAGACACTTTTACTCGCGTTAATATTCATTTTTTCAACTTATTAAAATACGGAACATTCACTCTAGCTATCATATAAATAGCCAAAATACTACCACAATCTACAAATAGATTCCTAAATTGCATCTTTACTTGTATGAACAAAATATAATATGTCAGTAGCAAAAAAAGATATAAAAAAAGTAACTACGCACATCCTTCAAGGAATGAAATCCAGAGGAGAAAAAATTGCAATGCTTACCGCATATGACTTTAGTATGGCAAAAATATTTGATGCCGCTGGTATTGATATTATATTAGTTGGTGATTCAGCTTCAAATGTAATGGCCGGACATGAGACTACTCTACCTATTACATTGGATCAAATGATCTACCATGCACAATCTGTAATCCGTGCCATAGACAGATGTTTTGTAGTAGTGGATCTTCCATTTGGTACATATCAAGGAGACAGTAAAATGGCTCTAAAGTCAGCTATCAGAATCATGAAAGAATCGGGTGCGCACTCTGTAAAACTTGAAGGTGGTGCAGAAGTCAAAGATTCAATAAAACGTATTTTGTCAGCTGGTATTCCGGTAATGGGACATTTAGGCCTTACGCCTCAGAGTATATACAAATTTGGTACATATACCGTAAGAGCAAAAGAAGAAGAGGAAGCTGCAAAGTTGATAGAAGATGCGAAGATGATGCAAGAACTTGGCTGCTTTGGTGTTGTTCTAGAAAAAATACCAGCCAAGCTAGGTAAACTTGTTAGCGAAACAATTGAGATTCCTACTATTGGTATAGGTGCGGGACCTGATTGTGATGGTCAAGTATTGGTCTCCCATGATTTATTAGGAATTACTAAAGATTTCCATCCAAGATTCTTAAGAAGATATTTAGAGTTATTTGATACGATCAAAGGAGCAGTTGAGCATTATATTACTGATGTCAAATCTGTAGATTTCCCAAGTGACAAAGAACAATATTAAGCCGTATGATGAAGAAAATCATATATGCAATATTAATATTAGGGCTAATAACTGGAATTGCAGCTTACTGGGGTTATGGTAATATATTCAATTCTAATACATCATTTTCTGAAAATGAATATGAACTAAGAATTCCTCAAGAATCTTCTTTTACTAATCTATTCAATCAATTAGAATCAAGTGAAGTACTGGATGATTTAGGTTCGTTTGATCGTGTAGCTGGCTGGATGAATTACAAAAAGGATTTAATTCCTTCTGGTAGGTACTTAATCAAAAAAGGATGGAATAACAGAGAAATCATTGGACTACTAAGATCAGGCAATCAAAAACCAGTCTCAGTAACTTTCAATAATGTACGATCAATGGATCAATTAGCTGGTTTAATAACTAGAGATCTAGAGGTTGACTCAGCAGCACTTGTATTGTATTTTAATCAACCAGATATTGTTAACAGTCTCGGCTTTTCAAAAGAGACCTTTATGTCAACCTTCATTCCTAATACTTACAGTATGTTTTGGAATGTAACACCTGAGAAGATAGTATCTAGAATGATAAAAGAGCAAAAAAGCTTTTGGAAACAAAAAAATAGAATAGCTAAGGCTGAACTTCTAGAAATGACAGAAGCGGAAGTATACACTTTGGCTAGTATCGTAGAAAAAGAGTCCCAACATGGTCCAGAAAGACCTATTATAGCAGGATTATACCTCAATAGATTAAAGAGAGGCATAGCATTGCAGGCTGACCCCACTGTAGTTTATGCAAATGGAAATTTCGAACTTCGTAGAGTTCTAAACAAACATCTAACATTCGATTCTCCATATAATACGTATAAATACAGCGGACTTCCTCCTGGACCAATCTATATGCCATCTATCCAATCAATTGATGCAGTGCTTGATTACAAAAAACATGACTATCTATACATGTGCGCAAAACCTGGATATGGTACTAAACATGCATTTGCAAAAACACTACGAGGGCATAATAAAAATGCAAACGAATATAGAGCTTGGTTAAATAAACAAGGAATTAGGTAATTAGAGATTTGTTGAATTATTATTCTATAGCTCGGTTAAGAAAGTTTTATCTGACATTAATGACCTCCTTCTAAGATTTGTATTAGTCAGGTCAAATTAATATAATCAGCATGGAGATTAGATTTAATTTGGGGACCTAATTGAAAGTCCTTAATATCAAGAAAATTAATTCTCCGAAAGATTATATGCTATCATATTCGCTTAAAATCATAGCGAAATAAACAAAACAACATGAAATTACACATCATAGAAACTGGAAAATTCAAATTGGATGGAGGAGCGATGTTTGGTGTAGTCCCCAAGTCAATGTGGCAAAAACTGAATGAACCAGATGAAAATAATATGTGCACATGGGCAATGCGATGTCTATTAATCGAAGAAGGAGAACGTAAAATATTAATCGACACAGGACTTGGTGATAAGCAGGATGCTAAATTTAGATCCCATTTCCACCCTCATGGAGAAGAAAGTCTATTAGGCTCTCTTGATAAGTCTGGATTTAAACCTGAAGATATTACTGATGTATTCTTGACTCATCTTCATTTTGATCATGTCGGTGGCGCAATAAAGAAAGATAAAAAAGGTCATTTGGTTCCTACATTTCCGAATGCGACATATTGGTCTAATGAAAAACAATATAACTGGGCTATAGACCCGAACCCAAGAGAAAGGGCTTCATTTCTAAAAGAGAATATTGTACCATTAATGGATCATGGAGTGCTCAAATTTATTGATGTAGAAGAAGGTGTTTCATTTACAGATCATATTAATATTGGATTTGCATATGGACATACTGAGGCGCTCATGACACCATATATTAAACTTGATGATGGACGCACTATCGTTTATACTGCGGACTTATTACCTTCACACTGTCATATTGGTATGCCATATGTGATGGGTTATGATATTAGACCGCTTGATACATTGAAAGAAAAAGCAGCTCTATACGAAAAGGTAATCGGAACAGATCATTTTATCTTTTTTGAACATGATAAAGATATCGCATGTGCAGAACTAGTAAAAAACGATAGAGGTCGAGTAGTCTTTGGAAATGAAATTAGAATCTAAAAAGCATGAACAGAATTCCAGAATCAGAACTAATAATCAATGCAGATGGAAGCATCTATCATCTTAATCTCAGGCCTGGACAAATTGCCAATGACATTATAACTGTTGGAGACCCTGATAGAGTCGAGCGTGTCACAAACCACTTTGATAGCATAGAGTTTGAGATTTCCAAAAGGGAATTTAAAACCGTCACGGGGAATTACAAAGGGAAAAGACTTACAGTTATATCTACAGGTATTGGTACGGATAATATTGATATCGTTTTTACTGAATTAGATGCATTAGTCAATGTTGATTTCAATACTAGACAAAGAAAAGCTGATCATACGGATTTAAGATTTTATCGAATAGGTACATCAGGTTCATTAATATCAGACCTGAAGATCGATACAATATTGGTGAGCGAAATGGCAGTGGGACTTGATGGCTTAATGCACTACTATGACAGGACTCAATCAACTAACGAAGATATCATATCGGAAATAGCCAAAGAAGCGCTCTCTACCCTACCAAATATTTACCCTTATGCAGCTTCAGCAAGCATTGATCTTGTTAATAAATTCAGTTCCCTTGGCATGAGAGGAATTACGATAACAGCAACTGGATTCTATGGCCCTCAAGGTAGATCTGTTATTGGCAGACCGAAATCTTCCACGTTCATAGACGATTTAGCTAAGCAGTCATACGGACAATTACGCTTTACTAATCTCGAAATGGAAACAGCTGGAATCTATGGTATGGCAAATCTTCTTGGACACAAAGCAATTTCTATAAATGCAATTCTTGCAAATCGAGCAGATCAACTATTTAGCATTCGTGGAGGAGAAATTGTGGATGAATTAATCATTGATGTATTAGAAATAATATGCTAGTATATATATATTAAACAGATACACTAACTGTATAAAGTACCAATTTCCCGGTCATCGATCTTCTTAGTATTAGATTGTTAAATATGTAAAATTAAAAAAAATACCCTCTTTCGCTGGAAGATCCGTTTAATGTAAAATGAAAGGAATCTATAATTTTATGATCTTAGATTATAAGCTATTTCAGAAGGCACAATCATTTACATAGCATTAACACTCTTTTACAACTTATACTTAGCCATAAATACTTCTTCGGCTTACCTTGTGATAAAATCTATATCACATGAAAATGAATTTCTCCATATTAAGATATTACGCTTATACACTTGTTATTATTCTAATAGTATCATGCAATAATAAAGTACAAGAAACGCTACTAATTCCTAAGGATACCAAGTCTATATCTGTAATCCTAACAGAGAATAACAATCTTCCTATCACGGATAGAATATCCATGTTCCACAAACTTAAAAGTGAAACTCAAGATAAATCTAAATTAGAAGAAGAAATGAATTTGTATGGTTATAATCTCCTATGGGACGGAAAAGAAATGGAAGCACTTGAGGTATTTAAATTACTTGTGTCAGAATTCCCAACGTCCTCAAACACATATGATAGCCTTGCTGAAGTATATTTAAAAACTGGTGACAAAGCAAATTCATTACTCAATTATGAAAAGGCTTTTGCCATGGATCCTGACAATTTCAATGCCGAAGATCAGATCGACAAGTTAAAGAATCCAAATAAAAAGAAACTAACTCCTCAAGAGAAGTTCTACCTAGTGTATTCTGTAGAGGACTATAAAGCCGATCTTGATCAATTAGCTAAGACATTAGTCAAAGTACATCCAAATGCTTTGAAATTTATATCTCAAAAAGATCTCAATCAATTGATCGAAAATCAAAAAGCACTTATCACTCCTCAAACTACATATGCTGAATTCGCATGGATTTGCAGTGAAATAGTTGCAAACTTAAACTGTTCACATAGTAACTCAGATCGATTTTGGCAAGAGAATCAAATGTTACCTATCAATTTGAGATTTCCATTACAAACAAGATTGATAGAAGATCAACTTTTCGTTATCGATCCATTGAGTAATGGACAGCAAGTATCAATCAAAGATGAAATATTAAGTATCAACGGAATTAATATTAAAAATCTCAAAGCAAATATTTTCCCACACATCACATCACAAGGCTATATAAAAACTTCAAAAGCACATGAATTTAATATGTGGTCAACTGGAATGATCGCTTATGCACTCAGTCTTCCTGACACATACAGCATAATTATCAAAGGAAAAAGCGAACCGATTATACTTACTAAGACGGAAAAACACAACGATCCTAAAAGAGATAAAACTCAGAAATATTGCGGTGGAGACTTATGCCTTAATTTTCTAGATACAGAAAAGAAGATTGCATGCATGACTATCTCATCCTTCAACTATTATGAATGGAATAACCTATCAGTATTCACAAACTTTATAGATGAGGCTATGCAAGAGATGCATGAAAATGAAACGGAACAATTAATAATCGACCTACGTGGAAATGGTGGTGGATCACCAGAATCAAGTATTCATTTACTAAAATATCTAATCGAGGATCCATTTACTTACTATTCAAAAGCGGAATTCGAAGGTAAAACTGAGAAGATAGAAAATGAAAAAGAGCAAACCCCATTTAAAAATGGATATCGAGGGAAATTATATTTCATCATCGATGGCAAAGGGAATTCAACTACAGGTCATTTTATGTCTATCGCAAAGGTTCGAAATCTTGGTACTATTGTAGGCGAAGAATTAGGATCTAATCAATTCTGCTCTGCAGATAGAAAAAGGTGTAGATTATCAAATACCAAATTAGAATATAACTTAGCAGTAAACACACATGTATCAACTGCTACCTCACTACCAGATGAAGTAGGAATTTTGCCTGACCATTTTGTTAATCAATTGATTGACGATTATATAGAAGGAAAAGATGTCGTGAAGCAATTTACATTAGATCTAATAAGAAATGAAACAACATGGACACCAGCATCAGAATATCATTCCTCTTACTTCTTGGAGGCAGATGAGAAGTTGTCTAAGGAGTTATTTCAAATACCTTTGGACTTCGCACCAGACATGACTTTAAAAGGAATTGAAGATGCTCGTTTTCTTAATGAATGGAGAAATAAAGATGGAGATTCTTTTTGGTCATATACATTTGCTTGGAATGTTGATCACAAAAAACCATTAACAATTAACGAAATGAGCACCAACTTAGAAAGCTATTTCAATGGACTCATGAAAATTAAAGAAAGAGGAAAAGAAGCAGGAATAACAGAATCAAAAGCGACTCTAAGTTCTACAGGATTATCAACTAATACACTTTCCTATACTGGACAAATAGAAACACTTGATGGATTTTTCGAACAAAAACCAATGACCTTTAATATTAAAGTCGAGCAGAGGTTTTGCGAAGATATTCAAAGAGCAATAATATTATATCGATTTAGTCCTCAACCATTTGAAAATGAAGTATGGAACAAACTCAGTATGATTAAATTACCAGAAGATATTTGTAAGAAATAGAAAAAGCTCATTAATTACTTTACATATGTTACTATCACCTTAAAGCAATGCCTTATTCTCATTATAGGATACGGTAAGTTCTTCGATCAATCGCTCACCAAATTCTAGTAGTTTTTGAGTTTCATCGGTACGAGCAAGTTTTATCTTAGAAAACACAAGAAGTGCTTTTCCATTGCTCTCTACGTGGAATATAGACTCTTCCTCAAAAAAGTTAATAAGCTGCGCAGTAAAAAATGCTCTAATAAGAGATTCATTATCACCCATTAATAAGAACTGATTTGAAAACTTAGTATACATCTTAAAGTTAATATCCTTATATCCTGTGAATGCCATTACTCTATCAAATAACTTTTCAACGAATCCTTCCTTCTCCATTATGAATCTAGGAATCTCATTATCAACTTTAATAGTCATTAAGGTAGAATAGAATACCTCAGATGTAAACGATGCTCCCTCATTAAATACAACATCAGAAATCTCCCAACTATTATCTGAAGATTCAAATTTACCAGAAAGAGCATTTGATTTTCTTTCTATTGGTCGCAGTTCAAAGAATTTAAAACGATTGAGGTCTTGAGAATCCTGATCAGGGAGAATATCAAAAGAATAGTTATTCTCTTGCGCTAAAGTTTGTAGTCTTGTCTGTCTAGGAGACAACTGAACTTGCTTATTATCGAGCGAAATCTTCATCGCTTTTCTGTGATTTGATGAGGATACATGAGTATCAATTCCACTTATATTTACAGTACCTCCACTACTTCTATAATTATCCACAAACTCGAAGAGATTATCTTGATATGTCAGTCCAACCAATCTAGTATCAGCTAAGTCAATATTTAGAATCTTTCCATTAGGAATATCTTTTATTAGTGACATAAACTTATGAATCGAAAGAAAATTTGCAACTCCTTTTATTTTAATATTATAGCTTCCATCTTTCTGGATCATCATACTCGTATCAGACTTAGCCGACAATGAGAAAAACTTAGAAATAGGTAATCTTGCAAGTAATATCTGTACTAAAAGAGTAAATAACGTACCACAGATAATACCCCATAGTAGATTAGAATACAATGTTATTATTAAAGTCACTAGCATAAACAAGAGCTGTTCTAGGCCTTCATTATAAATCTTTTTGAAAACCGAAGGTGATGCAAGTCTAAACCCTATATATACTAGAATTGCTGCTAATGCAGCATAAGGTATCTTTTGGATTACCGGCGTAAGTAGAAATAAGAAAACAATAAGTAACAAACCATGATAAAAATTTGACCATTTTGTTTTAGCGTGATTGGTAATATTCACCGTACTCCGCACTACTACAGTAATAATTGGTAAGCCACCAATAGCTCCACATACCATTGTACCAATCCCAATTCCTATTAAATCTTTATTTAGCTGTGTTTTTCTTTTATACGGATCAAGTTTATCAACAGCTTTGGCCATAGCCAGTGTCTGTATAGAAGCTATCAGCGTAATAGAAACGACTGCAATCCAAAACTCCAAGGTGTGAGATTTACTGAAGTCAGGATACATAATCATCTTCGATAGATCCTCTGGCATCTGAACGAGGAACTCAGGCCCTACATGAAATGGTCTCCCAAAAAAACTAAGATCATGACCTTTCAAAAAATTAAAAAGATATACCAAAGGAATCGATATAATCAATACCCATAAAGAAGCAGGTAAAAAGTGAAATAATCTAGATTGTAATTTTGGTAAAATAATCAACATAAGTATCCCAATGAAGGATATAATAGCTATAAATGGATTTATCTCACCCAAATGGTCGACAATACCAGTCAGTCTTTCTATAGTATTTCCCTGTATTGGTGAAATCCCCATAGCTACATATATCTGACTCGTAAATATAATGACACCAATGGCTACCATTATACCCGTAATCACTGATGAGGGTATACTTTCCGCTATAAATCCGAGTCGAAATACTCCTAATACAACTTGAATTCCACCAGCAACAACAGTGGCAGCCAAAACATAATTGAATGCATTTCCACTACCATCATCTAAACTAGCCAATGCAGATAAAATAACAGCTATAAGCCCTGCTGCAGGTCCATTAATCGCTAAATGACTACCTCTATATAAGGTTACCACTATACCACCAATAATTGCCGATATAAGTCCAGCAATAGGAGCAACGCCAGAAGCCACAGCAACACCTAACGCTAATGGAAGAGCTACTAGAGAAACACTGATAGCAGCCAATAAATCGGCTCTCCAATTTTGCACTAGACCTTTAAATCCACTTGCAGGTACTTCATGTCCAGATATGTGACTACTCATATATTTTCCTTTAGGTTTTCATTTTCTTTCTAGAAAGATCCAAAATAGGAATACTTAAAGCATTGTGCAAATAGTCCTAAGGCAATTTGTAATTGTTTGTAAATTATGACAATTCTTCATTACATGTTACAATTATTGTTAGATTTGAAAAATCTAATTTTATGTAGCATAATAAATAGCTAAAGTGAAATAATAAAAGTCATTCAATTGCATAAAAAACAAAATTTCTGTCCAGAGAAATCAATAAATAAAAATCTCAATTGTATGAGAAAAACATCAGTAAGAATTACATCAGACTACCTAACACCCCCAAATTGGGATGATACAAGAACTATATACCGTAATTTAAGTAAGGAACTTCATGTACTTACAGATGCATACAAAATCGAGATAGACGCAAGAACAAAACTAATGATGGATCATCTAATATTGGCCATTGATGAAGTAGATCAAGCTGTTGATGAACTACCTACTGAAGCCGAAAGAAATAGCATAACTCAAACGATGTTAGATTACCTAAAAAACGAAGACGAAAAATTAGTGCACAAACATGTTCCTGAATCTTTATCTATTAAAATGGCTACTCTAAAAAAAATAGTAACCGAACAAAATGTCACTGATCGATTTCACATTGCAGTATCAAATATATTTGCCTACACAGAAAAAAAGAGACATACTAAAATTGAAAGTAAGTTATTAGAGTTAGTTATGCTCGAAGGTGCCGCAACTGCAGAGCTACCTTTATCCATAATGAAGATTGAATCAAACCATATGTTTAGTACGTTTTTCAATAATCTATGCAAATTGATGGGTATTGCAGATCTAATAATCGATGCAAGAAGTGATTACAAGTCTAATTTCATCTCGATTAAACCAACACTTAATCTCTACTTTAAACTAAATTGGACACTGGTTAGAGATGGAATAAAACTTATTTGGAATTTTCCGGAACGAATCCATTTCTTGGTCTATTGTATTAAATTTTCGATGATTTTATTGTTTGCTAAAGATTAAATAACTGAAATGAAAATCATGAAATTGTTATCTATTGTGAACCTATTATTACCTAATAATTATAATAGTCCAGAATTCCTGTTTTCTAAACTTACTCAAATTCATCTATAATCAAATCGATATATTTTAGCTGTCAATGATCTGCCTTCATTACTTATATATAGTCTTCCTTCAGCATCAAATGTAATGCCCTCCGGCTGTGAATGAATATCCGAATCAAGGAAAATAATATCTAATAAACTTCCATCACCTTCACACACAACCAAAGATTTACCAACAGAAGATAAGATATAAAAATGATTATCTATAGGATGCTTAGCTATTGCAGATGGAGAAAATCCTTTGATTCTTTTTTTAAGCTTCTTAAGTTTGGATTTAGAGATATTGGTATTGCTCGCTCTGTTTATGACTGTATTGATAAGCATATCATCCTCTATTACAAATTTTGGAATCTTATTGAATACGTCTGTATGTATATTATACGAATAGAATGCCTTAGAATGTTTGTATTTACTATCATTCCTTAAATTTGCGGATCCTTTGCATGCAAATATAAGATCCGATTTTTCTGAATCATAGGCCAATCCCTCCACATCATTATTAGACCTGAGCGGTGTTTTGATTGCAGCTAAAGTTTCTTTAGTAACCATATTAAAAGGATATAAATTACCATTGGACTTAAGGATATAAATCAAATTTTCAGCAAATTCTATCCCCTCAAAATCTCCATTCCTACCAAAATCATATGTATCATCAATAGTGCAATTTTCTAAATCTAGAATGAAAAGAATAGCTCTCTCATCATTTACAGCTGCAAATTTTGCCAAACTAGGAATGTAGCTAAGTCCAGATATTTCTATTAATTCTTCTGGAAGATTACAAGTGAGCGAAACATTCTTCAAGTCATATGGAAACACATACTTTACTAGAGTATCTAAATCATTAAGGTTCTTAGTAGTTTTTGGCGAACGTAATTGTTCAACTTCTAAATCAACTCCATCTATTACATGTTTAGAAGTTGAATGTTTACAACTTCCAAAAAGGGTGAATAAAGTTATTATAGCCGTAGAAAAGAGAGTACTCAAGATCTTAATTTTCATTTATTAACTCATTTCAAAATTTATTCTGATGAGACAGTAATATATATAGCTAAGCTTTTTTCTATTACCTCATATTAAATCACTTAACCAAAATACAAATGGCAAATTGAAAATAAAAAAGCTGATACAATGATACCGTACAGAAACACTAAGTATGACACCCTAATTAACTTATACTTTCTGGCTAAAACTACACCCAATCCATGGATATCAGTAATAATTGAAGGATATAATGTATCTCCTGTTTCTATTACATCCATTACAGATTTCTTATAATCCTCTAACGACATTTCATGAAAATCATCAAACGTCATAAGGTCTACATTATTAATTTGTTTTCCAGGTTCTTTTTTTGACATAGCGGTAGGCAATGTAGCAATAATGGCAAATGAAATGGATATTATATTTGTAAGAGCCAAACCACCAACAGCAAATATCATATGCGGGTCATCTTGTAATCTAGTATACAAAGTACCCAGTACCATGGATATAATAATCGCATTAGCTGTAATTAATATGTTTGCTTTAGTATCAACAATTTGAAGTCTAGCATATAGATTTTTGGAAGTTAATCTAAACCAGGTTTCGATTCCTCGCTCTGGTTTGCCTTCCGCCTTCTTGAGTTTCTTTTTGAGTGACTTTAGTTGTTCTTCATCAATTCCTAACTCTTGAAGCATGACTTGATCGATTACCTTCTTCTTTTTCTTTTCAATATCTTTCGCCATAATCTTATAAATTAAAATGTTACTGACAAACCAAGCCCTCCAAGTGGAGAAATGTTCATGTCAATGTTTTTATTTTTATGTATAGTTGGAATAAGATAGCCAATAATAGCTCCTACAGTATATCCAGCCAACACATCTGTTGGAAAATGCTTTCCCGCTTCAACTCTTAAATAACTAATTGTTGCTGGTATTAATGCAGCTGGGATCCATATCAAATATTTGTTAGACATATTAGGATGCAAATGCGTAATTACCCTAGCCGTAAAAAAGCTCATTGCAGCGGTGTTTGAAGCATGACCAGAAATAAATGAAAGCTTAGTACCCCTATTGAGTTTATCCTCAAGCATGAAATTTTCATTGTAAGCTAAAGGACGATATCGTTGCACACTCCCTTTGATAATATTTGTAATACCATTGTTAATTAAAAAGGTTTCAACTCCCATGATTGCAACATCAAATTTATTTTGACGACACTTTTTAGAAAAATAACTTAGAAAAGGAAGGCTAACTGAAGTGTATAGAATAATATCGCTTGCCGTTTGAGCTGTTTGAGAATTATTACTAGCAGCCCATCTATCAAAACCATTAATATCTTGTTTTGACAATTCACTTAACTCAAAAACCTGAGGAGTTTCCGTTTTTCTAACTAAAAGTTCACCTAACAAAGACAGTCCCAACCCGACTCCCATAGTAATACCATCATTTTTCAGATTTACATCATAAACTCTTTCCTGGGCATTGACATCTAAAAGACTAATAAATAGCAATAGAATAATGGATATAAAACTAGTATTCATATGATTATAAATATTCTTCATTTTCAAAATGTTAGTGCTCCTCCAATAGTAAGTTGCGTATCTTCACGGCCAATATGATATCCTATTTTGAATCCCATAAGATTCAATGGAGTAAGATATACTCCTCCTCCATAACTAGCATGCCATTCATCAGCATCTTCATCTTCCAAAAAAGCTTTACCATAATCAAAAGAACAATACAGTCCTAAACCCGTTTTGAATTTACCGGCCCCTTGAAACAATCTTAACCTTAAATCTGATGCATGATAAAACAATCCATCTCCTGCAAAACGATTAGTCTTAAATCCTCTTAGTCGTGAGCTATTTGCCAGAAAATTTGCATGAAAAAACTCATAATCACCAAATGTATATTGACCTCCAATCTGAGTAGCTAGAAGAAATGAATGGGTGGCTGTAAATGGAATGTATGCCGTTAGGTTCGTTTTAAGAGTGGTATTACTAAAGTCAGAATTTGACAAACTTTGTTTATAATCAGCTCCCAAGGTGTACTTATATCCACTCGTAGGAATCACAAGATTATTCATTCTCGAACTTTCATACTCAAATCCAATTCCAGTATATAATTTACTTTCAAAATCTTCGAGTGACCTTCCCGCTTGATCAAGATTTATAAATCTTTCTTCATCGATAACTTCATCACTTAGGTTTATATAACTCAGCAAAGGCTTTATCGATAAAGAATTACCATTTCCTAATTTTCTAATGAAATTGGGGTTCAAATCGATATTTGTTCCTCGCACTATGAAAAATGATGTTAATTCTGCATTTTCATTGGCAGGAAGTAATTCTCCAAAATTTTTATATTCGTTTCCTAAACCATAAAAGAACTGAGAGAACGTTGGTCCTTTACCAAGAATCGAAAGCTGAAAGTCCCAATCTTTACCAAAAGCATCTGGCCAATGTCCTTTATAATCTCCTACCAGTGCCTTATTTCCATTAAAATATGAAAGGTTTAATGTATGGCTCGATTTATAAGGATTCTTTCTAAATCCATTGTTAATCCACCACAAATTATAACCTAAACCAATCCCTTCATCCGTATAAAAAGAAATCATTGGAAAATGTATAGATCTATTCATTTTCCAATCAAGTCTATCAAATCTATTTATACCTCTCTCGTCTTTGACTTTAGAATTTACAGACTTCCCACTCAGCTCAATTCCTTGTGGCTTATCATAAACCACAACATTTATATTATCAGAATTATTCTCTACTTTATCTTCACCACTCCCCCCAATAACTCTTACTCTTATTGATGACTTTTTATCTCCTTTGAAGATAAATATGTCATTATCATCAAGGCCAAATAAACGGACCTCATTCGTATGTTTACCATTAATTGTGCGGCTCCAAATTAGATGATTCTTTTTCTTACCCACTTGGTAAACATCAATTTTCATCATATCATTATCTAAGGCCTCTATTTCAAACAGATCATCTGATTTTGTTCCTAACGCAGTTACCTCTTTCGATAAATATAAATATAGTTCCTTAGCATATTTTTTCAGATGTGATCTTCGGCTTTTCAATTTAGACTTTATTTCATCACCACTAATTTCATATATCTCTTTCGGCCAGGCCTTAAAAGCCCTTTCAATAGATTCATCTGTCATCCTGTTTACTAAATCCTCAGCAATATATTCATATTGCTCTAATGTCATTTCGCTTAGAAAATGTCGATCAAAGTGTCTTGCATTAAATGAAAGGCCATCTACCATATCAATATCATCTTCAAATTTTCTTAAACTAGGTGTGAAGAATTTACGACTTGCGATATAATTAAGAAATCCATCATTTTTAAAAAACACTTGGTCTCTATCTCTTGGTATAGCACGATAAACCTTTTTACCAGGGAATATAGAATCTTTATATATCCCCCATCTCCACTGATCATCATGTCTATCCCAATCGCCTATTAATAGATCAAAAAGTCTAGACCTTAGTACATATTCTTGATCTACTTTATGCTTATGACTTTTAGCTAGTTTATCAACCAAATCGGCAGTACTAATAGACTTTTTACTATTTCCGTAGTTAGGATGTCCTTCCATATTACCTCCAGGACGCTCTTCAAATAAATATAATCTATTGGCAAAGTCAAGATTATAGTCACCTAATGCTTTTTGCTTGGGCAACCAAACAAATTGGGGATTAGCGTGATAAATACCTGCCGCTTCCGCTAATTCGGGAATAGCAACTGCTCCATATGGATGAGCAGCCGATAATCCATCTTGCATTACGTTTTGTGCAAAGGTATTTCTCAAAGCGGGTGGCACTATTTTCTTTATGTCCTTATCAATAGATCGAACAACCCATTGCTTTCCATCTTTATTTTCAAGTCGTAGGGATTTAGTTTGGAAACCGCCACCTTGCTGAATAGGTATTAATCCACCTTCTATTTCATCTAACAACAGTAATGGTGCATCTATCACTGTTCCCCACTCTTTTCTATATGTTTGTCCTTGTCCAATTCTACCTTTAGCATATAATTTAGAGGCTTCCGTTTTTATAAATTTAGGATATTCATCAAGATCTTTGTACACAGACTTGTTTGAATAGTCAATGATTTCTTTTTTGTAAAGCCTCTTTCTATATATAGATACTACATCATTAGGAGAATCTGGATCTTCTATTAAAAACTCAAGCCATAATTCGAGATCTTTTGTATGGGTAATCTTAGCAAAACCATACTCCATTGCAGCAAATTCAGCCAAACCACCTTTTCTGACATAATCAATTTCTGCACCACTTCCAGCGATAACAAAATGATTTTCACCATTCAAAATGTATTGCATATTCTTATCATGCGCTGAAGTTGATATTATACCTTCAAAATTGGAAAGTGCAAGTTGCATCGCTGATCGGTATGCTTCATATTGGGGATGCCCCATCTTTTGGGTATTAACAGCAAGTTGTCTCACACTATTAATAATAGTTCCTAATATAGGAAGTGGAAGTAAATGGTTTTTAACCGGATAATTACCGCCAGTTATACCATTACTATAAACAGGATGATGACTAGCAATGACAATATTTTTGTTCTTATTTCTAGCAAAAATATTTTGCAGTGCAGTTACAAATTCTAATTCATTGTCTATTTCACAACTAGATCTCTTTCGCTCAGAAGAGTTGTCCCCTTGTAACAACCACTGAGAATCTATTAATACAAGCAATAAGTCATTAGTAAGTGACACTACTTTGGGCTGTCCACATCCTTGACTAGGAACCATAATATTTTTACCACCGACTTTCCCTTCAATAAAATTTTCAGAATTTTGGATTCCATGTAAATCATAAGAATGACCGTTTGACCATTCATTGTTTCCTGGAATAAAATAGACTTTATCCGTATTGTCTTTTAGCTCACGAATACAATGTTCTATATCTTTATTTGTTTTTTGAAAACTAGGATCTTCTTGATCAGGTACCCCATTTTTACCCAGCGTATTACCAAGGAACACGACACTTTGATTTTCACTATTGGATCTTAACTGTGACTTGATTAAATTCACAACATTCGATCTGCTAATGTTTTTATTTTCATCATATATATCTCCCACTAAAAAGATCTCATAATCAATATTATTAATATCAAAAGCTGATTTATCCACTTTAGTGATCTCTGGTATTTCAGCTTTATTCTTGTACCACGGACGATTAGCGGAACAAGCACTCAATAATAAAATTGAAAAAATTAACAAAACTGAGGAAATAATATTTTTCATTTTAATAGTTTAGACCAGTATTCTTATTATAATAATTAAAAGGATGCAGGAAAGTTTAGATTACAATAAAATGAAAGTGGATTCTATTAAAAATTTAATTCAGCAAGTCACTTTGGATATACCTGTTAGATAAAAACCACAGTTTTAGAATTTTTTGAAACTAGAATATATACCTTCAATAGCAGTAATCTGATTAGAATTAAGATTGAGTTTATTCAATTTCCCATAAATACGAGTGCGTAATATTTTCAAATAGGTTCTAATAATCAACTTCATTATATTAAATGTACTTAAAATATACATAAATCTAATTCTAAGAATAAATACATGCTATTGTTCTATACTTTTCTTCATTGTTACGTGGGGTGAAATTTCGTTACTTATTTTGCCTTTTAGGCTTAGATGTTTTTTTTAACTTCTTCAATTTGGATTTTAATTTTACTACTTCCTTTTTTAACTTTTCAATTTTTCTTTTTAATTTCTGTTGTGATTTTTTCAATTTATTCGATTTCTTCACTTTGTTAGCGTTTTTCTTAGCCATTTTTCTATTTAATTAATTAACAATATTGGGTTTACAATTCATTTCCAGAATTATTCGCACTTTAGATTTTACTAAATTTAGAGCGTTTCAATACCCTCAAATCATGTAAGATCGGTCATCCAACAAATGTATATTTTTATGAACAATCAGCAAGGAAGAATTTAGTTGCTATTGTCGTATTAAGTAAAATCTAGGAAAGTAAGCCAAGAGTGAGGTACTAAACACCAAGAAATCATGGCTTTAAGAATATATCAATGGTTTTTGAATGTTCTAGGCTCATTAAGATTAATGAAGGTATAATAATATATAGAAAAAAAGTATAGGTATAAAGTAAGGATTTACTGCACTTTGAATTTGAAGTGTAAAAGACCATAAATTAAGATACAATGATCTGTGCAGAAGAGAAATACTTATTTTTGAAGAAGTTTGTAGGTATTACGTTCCTCCAGCTAGAGTATATTGTTTTCAAGACAATACACAAATATTTATTAATTAAGAACAAGAAACAATGTTTGAATAGTACTTGATGAAGCCTACGAACAGGGAAGTTACAATCAATCAAGAAATTAGTTGTTCATTAAGTCTTAATAGATTACTGATTAGCCTCAAGCGCTTTTTCTCTATCAGCATTCTGTTCAATTATTATTTTTTGCTCTTCTTTTTTTATGTATTGGTTGTGCGCGTACATACTATAAAAGTATAATCCTATAACAGCAAACCCAACTAAAATTGAGACATATGGGGCATATTTTCGTTTCATTGCATTCAATTATTATGAAATAAAGGTAAAAAAAAGTGCACAACAAACTACAAGCTCGCTGTGCACTATATATCTAAAGAGTTACTACGTACTATAATCTAATTTTGATTATAATTACTTTTTGTAACTAATCTTTCTCATTCTTAGACTAAGAGGAGTTACTTCTAGGTATTCATCAGCTCTGATATACTCCATTGCTTCTTCTAAAGAGAATTTAATTTTCGGGAATATTTTAGCTGCATCATCTGCTCCAGAAGATCTCATGTTAGAAAGTTTCTTCCCCTTTACTAAATTGACTTCTAGATCATTATCTCTACTATTCTCCCCTACAACTTGACCTACATAGATCTCATCTCCCGGATCGATGAAGAACTTACCTCTATCTTGTAATCTATCAATCGCAAATGCGGTACAAGCACCTTTCTCCATAGAAACTAAAGATCCTTTCAATCTTGCTGGAATCTCACCTTTGTGCGGAGCATATTCTAAGAACCTATGTGTCATTATTGCTTCCCCTGCAGATGCTGTCAAGATATTATTTCTTAGTCCAATGATACCTCTTGATGGGATTTCAAACTCTAAATGTTGAACATCACCTTTTGGCTCCATAATCGTTAGCATGCCTTTTCTCATGGTAACTAATTCAATTACTTTTCCTGAAGAAGTTTCTGGCACATCAATTACCATAAGCTCTACCGGCTCACATTTAACACCATCAATCTCTTTTATGATTACTTGTGGCTTACCTACCTGTAATTCATAACCTTCTCTTCTCATCGTTTCTATCAAAACAGAAAGGTGAAGTACACCTCTACCAAATACAATAAACTTATCTTCTGTATCTGTTTCATGTACTTGAAGAGCAAGATTCTTTTCTAATTCTGCATGTAATCTATCTCTTAAGTGTCTAGATGTTACGAATTTTCCTTCTTTTCCGAAGAAAGGAGAATTATTAATCGTAAATAACATACTCATCGTAGGCTCATCTACTTTAATTCTTGGTAGTGCCTCTGGTTGCTCTAAATCAGATACAGTATCCCCAATATCAAAACCTTCAATACCAATCAATGCACAAATATCACCACATCTTGCTTCAGTAACCTTAGTCTTTACAAGTCCTTCAAAAACATGAACTTCTTTAACTCTTACTTTCTTCTGAACACCATCAGCTTGCATCAACATGAAGTCAGTATTCTCCACAATTGTTCCTCGTGCGATACGTCCGATTGCAATTCTACCCGTAAATTTAGAGAAATCTAATGATGTAATTTGCATTTGTACTGGTCCTTCAACATATGGTCCTTGAGGAATATGATCAAGTATTGCATCCAACAAAGGAATGATATTATCTGTCTTTTTCTCATGGTCGAAACTCATCCAACCAAACTTAGACGATCCAAATAATGTTACAAAATCTAATTGATCTTCAGTTCCACCTAAATTGAACATCAAATCAAATACATCACTTTGTACTTCTTCTGGTCTACAGTTCTCTTTATCTACTTTGTTTACAACAAGAATAGGCTTTAGTCCTAGAGCTAGTGCCTTGGACATTACGAATCTAGTCTGAGGCATAGGTCCTTCAAATGCATCAACCAAAATTAATACACCATCAGCCATTTTCAATACACGCTCTACTTCACCACCAAAATCGGCGTGACCAGGAGTATCAATAATGTTGATTTTTGTATCCTTATAATTTACTGATACATTCTTACTCAAAATTGTGATACCTCTTTCTCTCTCAAGATCGTTGTTATCAAGGTGAGCTTCTTGTCTTGTAGCTCTCTCGTCCATTGCTTGACATTGATCGATAAACTTATCTACCAGTGTTGTTTTCCCGTGATCTACGTGAGCGATGATCGCTATGTTTCTTACTTGCATTTCTTAATGTTGAATTTAGGAATGATTAAATGCATACACCAAATATTGATCTCAATCAATTATCGAATGGTTAAATCCATCTTACCTTCCTTTACTTAATATATTAATTATTCGTTTTTTATTTCTGTTTACAGTTGAGATATCTTTTAAAGCTTAACTGTATTCCTTCAATGATTCAGATTTATACTAATCCTCATTACATCTTATATCTCTTCCGTTGAAGTCTATATTTTTAAAATATTTACTTACTGATCTTGCTTCAGATTTATCGATTTCGAAAGTAGTATGCATTTTAGACATGTTTATATCTCCAATAGCTTTTCTTTTTACATTGCCATTTTTACTGATAAAATCTAATAAATCTCCAGGATTCATCTTATCTACTTTACCGATATTGATAAACATCTTTGTTTGCTTACTTCCTCCTTTTGATGACTTCTCATCTCTTTTCCCGCCTCGTTCACCAGATCTTCGTTCAATCCGATCACCTCTATCACTTCTCTCAGGTCTATCTCTTCTCTCTCCTCTGTCACTTCTCTCTGGCCTGTCTCGTCTCTCTCCTCTTTCGCTTCTTTCAGGTCTATCTCTTCTCTCTCCTCTTTCTGGTCGATCTCTTCTATCACCGCGATCATCTGATTTCCTTCCACTTCGCTCTACATCACGTCGTCTATCTCTATCACGTCTGCCATCAGATTTCGTTTCTCTTTTACGATCTCTTCCTCCACGATCACGATCTCCTCTATCTCGACCACCTCTATCTCTATCTCTGCTTCGACCTCTGTCTCTATCTCTACTTCGCCCTCTATCTCTTCCACCACTATCACCACGGCTGAATTCATCAAGATTAAGATCATCTTGAATATTATTCTTCTTTCTGATTTTCTTTAATTCCTTCGAAAGTAACTTAGCTACTAATTCATCTTTGTCAACTTCAGCAAGTTGTTCTAATACTTTATCCAAAGTCTCCTTAGGGATATCATTTTCATCCGCCTCCATGAGCTTTTCAGTCCATTTCTCTATACGCTTATCTAATAGCTCCGCATATTTAGGAAGTAAAATCTTTTCGAATTCTATATCAAGAGCTCTTGATATTTGCTTCATCTTACTCTTGTCCTTTGGTATAAGAATAGTTAAAGAAGTTCCTGTCTTACCAGCTCTTGCCGTACGTCCAGATCTATGCGTATAATATGCAGGTGAATCTGGAAGAGTATAATGTAACACGTGAGTAAGGTCATTTACATCTATACCTCTGGCAGCTACATCTGTAGCAACCATTATATTACAAGTTTTAGCTCTGAATCTCTTCATCACTTTATCCCGTTGAGCTTGAGAAAGATCACCGTGAATCGCCTCAGCTTTGTAACCGTCTCTTGAAAGTTCATCCGCTAATTCTTGAGTATCCATCTTAGTACGACAGAATATAACCCCATAAAATTCAGGAATATAATCTAAAACTCTTTTTACAGCTTCGGATTTGTCTCTTCTATTTACCAGAACATACTTATGTGATATGTTTTGATTGGTTATGTTCTTCTGATCGACTTTCACTTCGATCGGATCATTCATATACGTTTTGACGATATGTCTGATCTCTTTTGGCATTGTAGCCGAGAATAACCAAGTTTTTTTGTCCGGGTTTGTTCCTAATAATATCTTATCGATATCTTCTTGAAAACCCATGTTCAGCATCTCATCAGCTTCGTCAAGAATCAGATAATTAATATCTGTAAGCTTAACGACTCTTCTACCAATAAGATCTATCAATCTTCCAGGAGTAGCAATGATAATGTGAGGTGTGTACTTTTTGATCTCTTTGATCTGATTCATAATCGCCGTACCACCGTAGACAGTTGAGATATTTAATTTGTTTTTGTACTTAGAAAAGTTTTTCATCTCTACAGCAATCTGCTGTACCAACTCCCTCGTCGGCGCTAAAATGATGGCCTGTGTATACTTTGCAGTATCATCCATCAAATCCAAAAGCGGAAGACCGAATGCGGCCGTTTTCCCTGTACCCGTCTGAGCTAGACCCATCAGGTCTCTCTCATTCTCTAGCAATTGACCAATTGCACTACTTTGAATCTCCGTTGGAGTTTCAAAACCTATTTCTCCCAATGCTTTAAGTATCTCGTCGGAAAGGCCTAATTCTTTAAATGTATCCAAGTATTCTAATTTTGCCGCAAAGGTACAGTTTTAAAAGGATATTTTTAGATTTAATTTATTTGTTTTCAACGGATTATAAATGTTTCTTTGATTATATGAATGACCTACATATAATCGTCAATTAACCTTAATTAGTGAAATATTATTCTTAAATCAATAGCACACTGCATAATTGAATAGAAATTCACGTTCAAGAATCATGAACTTAATACAACTAATTAGTCAATGAAATCTATGTTCGCTAGAAGGAGAGACTACCCTACTATTTTATTAAACAGATGAATAATATATCTCCTTTGTAGATCATTTTGAACATTCTTCAAATGATTTTTAATACAATGGAAGGTTAATAATTAGTCAGGAAACGATCATTTTCCATCTTTATTAAGAATAATCAAAGCTCCTATCACACCTGGTACCCAAGCACAAAGTGTTAGAAGAAAAACAATGATTATTGATCCACACCCTTTATCATAAACAGCTAAGGGAGGAAATAGTATAGATAGTATAACTCTGAAAATGCTCATAATTCTTGCTTTTAATATATACAAGACTAAATCGGCAATAAGAAGTTTCCCCATATCGACCAAGTATTATTTATAAACGACGACTGTACAAAATAATATAGAAATTAAACTTTTCTGTTACTTTTGCAGCACTAAAACTAACCACCACTATGAGTGATTCTTTACGTTACGATCTAAGAGGAGTTTCAGCATCAAAAGAAGATGTTCATAAAGCCATCAAAAACCTTGACAAAGGGCTATATCCTTATGCATTTTGTAAAATCTTGCCTGACTACGTTGCAGGTGATGATGATTATTGTAATATAATGCATGCAGATACAGCTGGAACAAAGACTAGTCTCGCATATATGTACTGGAAAGAGACAGGTGATATTGAAGTATGGAAAGGTATTGTGCAGGATAGTATCGTCATGAATATTGATGACATGGCTTGCGTAGGTGCTGTAGATAACATCATTCTTTCCTCAACAATAGGAAGAAATAAGAACTTGATCACTGCAGATGTACTTAATGTAATCATTAATCATACTCAGACTTTCCTTGATGAAATGTCTAAAAACGGCGTGGAAATGGTTTTAGCTGGTGGAGAGACTGCTGATGTTGGTGATATAGTAAGAACAATAGATGTTGGCTATACTGCTTTCGCTAGAATGAAGAAATCGGACATCATAGATAATGACATTCAAGTAGGTGACTATATAGTAGGATTTGCATCATATGGTCAATCAACATATGAAACCGAATACAACGGGGGGATGGGTAGTAATGGATTAACATCTGCCAGACACGATGTATTTCATAAATCATACGCTGAAAAATATCCAGATTGCTATGATCACAATACTCCAGAAGAAGTAATATTTCTTGGTTCTAAGAAGCTTACTGATCCTACAGCTATTGAAGGAGTAGATACAGGAAAACTAGTACTCTCTCCTACTCGTACATATATCCCATTAATCAAAAAAATAATAGAAGCAAACAGAACGGACATCAACGGAATGATCCATTGTACTGGTGGCGCTCAGACAAAAGTCATGAAGTTTCTCAATAAAAACCTAAGAATCATAAAAGACAACCTACTTCCAATCCCTCCTTTATTTGAGTTAATAAAACAAGAATCAGGGTTAGATTACAAAGAGATGTACCAGGTATTTAATATGGGGCACAGACTTGAAGTATACACAGGAAGTAAAGAAGCTGCAGACAACATGATTGCTATAGCAAAGTCATTTAACATTGATGCTCAAATAATAGGAAGAACGGAAGCCTGTGATAAACAAGAGTTGGTAATAAAGAATGATGAAGGAACTTATGTTTATTAATTTTAGGTAAAACACTACCCTAATTGTATTTTTTGTTTTGTAGAATAAAAACCACATACTTAGTTCAAATCAATAAAATTGACTTCAATTGGAATCAATATGTCTTCAGGTCGCATGGAGACCTAACTGAACCTTGTTAATCCTCAAATATAAGTTAAGAAATCACACTACAGCAATAATCTGTATATCCAATCGTCTTAGATTTTGTATATATTATTAGAATCCAAAATAAATAAAATACTGTTTTCTCTACTTCATTAAATTGATGTAACTTAATATGTATCCTAAGTGAATCCCTTCATGGAACAATTCGAAATTAATAGCATCTGCTGCAGTTTCTAAATTGATTCTAGTCTTTGTTGTAAATGGTTCATAATTATCAAATAAACCGTTCTTATAATCTTCCTCCATTTGAATAGCGGAGCCAACAAGTCTTTCCCTAATATAATCAACAAACTCTTGTGTAATATCCCCTTCAGGTATTGTCCCCGGCTTATAAACTCCTGTAATATCCTTCCCTTCCGAATAGGCGGCGCCTGATCTTCTATTAATAAGCAATTGTTGAACAGCTATAATATGAGCTGCATTCCAAATGATATTATTCGATTGGCCTTCAGGAACATGGTTAATCTGATCTAATGTTAATCTTGATAGGCTAAAAGCAATAGTATTTCGGATACTATGAATTATCTTAAATGTAGAATCTATGTTAGTCATGTATTAGAATTTCTTTTTTACAAATGTACACTATCCATTTAGTGGAATTAGTATTTATTCTGCTATTTAAATCTTGGCAGATTGGCTGAAATATTATAAACAACTTTATATAATTCACCTAATGATAAACTTTGTTGTCACAGAAAGGATTAAAATACAATTCCTTCAAAGCGGTAATATGTAAAAAAACACTTCAAATATATAACAAAACTCAATGCTGAACTTCCAGAATTCGATCAGAATATATCTGAACAAAACAAATTGTTTGATGGAATCCTAATCAATTCAACGGACTAACTAGATATATAAGTCTTCTAAAAATTTGAGCAATTCCACAACATCGCATTCAATGCAGTTCAGAAAAAGCAGACAGAAGATCTAGCTAATAGAATTTATGATGCTAAATATCCCAAGAAATAAAGCTCTGCTGGCTATGAAGTAAGGATATAATCATTTCCAATAAACCTTAATCTAGAAGAAAATGATTTTGGTTAAAGAGTTATTAATTCTCTTTTCTATGGAGTCATATTACTAAAAAGTGATAAGTATTCATATTTGTGAAATCAAATAAAATAATACAGATGCAATATTTCAATATATTGCATCTTTTTTCATGTATTGACGTCTCAATACCATACATTTGTGACACACTCAATCAATTTACTTTAAATATAGAGTTATAGCTACCAAGAAGAAAATATACGCAATAGTAGATTTAGAAACTACAGGCGGGATGGCCAAAAGAGACAAAATAACCGAGATAGGAATTGTCTTGTATAATGGTGAAATAATTATCAATCAATATCAGACTTTAGTTAATCCAGGGAGGTCGATCCCAAGGGAAATCACTCGTATTACGGGAATAACAAATGAAATGGTAGCCGATGCTCCCAAGTTCTTTGAAGTTGCAAAAAACGTGGTCGAAATGACGGAAGGAGCTATTTTCGTAGCTCATAATGTAAGATTCGATTATTCTTTTCTAAAAGAAGAGTTTGGAAGCCTTGGATATACTTTCACGAAAAGACAATTGTGTACTGTAAGGTTGTCTCGTAAGACATTCCCTGGCTTACGGTCATATAGTCTTGGTAATTTAATACAGCACTTCAACATTCCAGTAAATGCTAGGCACAGAGCACTTGATGACGCTATGGCCACTACAATATTACTTGAAAAAATTCTAAATCAAGATTATGCAGATCAAACAATAGATCAGCTCGTTAATGCGGGAATCAAAACATCAAAACTACCTAAGGAAATAACCTTAGATCAGTTACATGCATTACCAGAAACACCAGGCGTATATTATTTTCACAATGTCTACAATAAAGTTATCTATGTTGGTAAAAGCATAAATATCAAAAAGCGTGTGATGCAACATTTTTCAAAAGTAACTCAAAAGGCTGAACGATTAGCAAAGATGGTAACTGATATCACATTTGAGGAAACTGGTGATGAATTAATTGCTTTATTATTAGAATCTCATGAAATTAAAGCTCTAAAGCCAGAAGTTAATAAAGCTCAAAGAACAAACACTTATCCTTATTTCATTCATCATTTCTTCGATGCTGAAGGTTATTTATGTTTTAAATGGGAGAAATCATCCATCAAAACCCGAAAGAATAAGAATATACTATCACACTACGGGTCCAAACAAGGTGCAATTTCCCATCTTGCGGGTATAACCAAGGAACTCGGATTATGTCAGTCGAAAACAGACCTTTATGATCGCGAAGGCCCTTGTTTCCTAAATAAAACTAAAGTATGCTATGGTGCTTGTATAAATGAAGAAAATACTGAAGATTATAATAGTCGGGCTGAAATTGGAATTGACTTTCTAAAACGAATATTCGATAAAAACTTCATAATCATAACTGATGGACGAACTTCAGAAGAAAAAGGCATAATTCTAGTGGAAGAAGGTCACTATAAAGGGTATGGCTATCTAGGTATCGAAGATATAAATTACGGAATCGAAGAAATGAAAGAGGCCATCAGGTATGTACCAATTAATCCTGAAACCAATGGAATTATAAGGACCTATTTAACTAAACATCCATTTACAAAAACTATTTCCTTTTAATTTTTCACTTCACATCTATTATTTTAAGTGTCATTTTGTATATTGATTTGAATTAAAAATCAAAACATAACTAAAATGCAAGATCAAAATCATTTAGCGAAACTAATATTAAGAATAGGATTTGGAGGATTTATGCTTTCCCATGGCATCCCCAAAATGATGAAATTATTCGCAGGTGGAGAAATTCAATTTGCTGATCCTATTGGTCTTGGAGCTTCCACTTCTTTAATTCTAACTGTATTCGCAGAAGTTGTTTGTGCTGCCTTGATAGTTATCGGATTTAAAACAAAATGGGCAACCTACCCTCTTATTTTCACTATGTTAGTTGCAGCTTTTGTTGTTCATGCTGATGATCCATTTGGAAAAAAAGAATTCGCGCTATTATACGCTGTAGGTTACTTAGCGATTAGTTTGTTAGGCGCTGGAAAATATTCTATTGATAGAAAATAAGTTATGACCAGACAAAAAATCGATAAAATAGAGATCTATGCAACTAAACTTCTCCTTTCAGAGCCATTTATTATTTCTGTAGGTGCGATCACTCATGCTAGAAATACGGTGGTTAAAATATTTCTCACCGATGGAACCTTTGGTATCGGGGAATGCTGTCCTTATCGATCAATACATGGAGAAACGGTAGAAGGTCAAATCGCAATAGCCAAAGACATTGCTAAAAATTTAATAGGTAAAGACCCAAGGAATACTAAACGACACAATCACATGATGGATATCGTGATGAAAAATAATGCATCTATTAAATGTGCATTTGATATGGCGTTATATGATTTGAATGCAAAAACGTCTGACCTCCCGCTTTACCTTTTTCTTGGAGGGGATAATAAAAAAGATATCTATACCGATAATACAATAAGCTTATTGCCAAAAGATCAAATGGCCGAGAAAGCAATTAAGTTTAAGGAGATGGGCTTCCCTGTCCTAAAAGTAAAGTTAGGTAGTGGATCAGGAAAACTTGATGTAGAGCGGGTTGAAGCTATTCGAAATGCCATTGGTATAGAGTTACCATTAAGAACTGATGCAAATCAAGGTTGGAATTATTTAGATGCTAAATACGCACTAAATGGGATGTCAAACTTGAATATAGAACACTGTGAAGAACCTGTACCAGCTGCAAATATTAGAGATCAAAAACGATTGACAGCTGAAAGCCCAATACCTATAATGGCAGATGAGGCGGTGTTCAGTCATCAAGATGCTCAAAGGATTCTTGCTGAAAATGCGGCAGATTTGATAAATATAAAATTGGGCAAGTCTGGAGGAATAGAAAATGCAATGAAAATCGCAGCAATTTGTGAGGCAGCGGGTGTTTATTGTCAAGTTGGTTCATTCTCTGAATCTAGGCTAGGTATCTCTGCACTCGTTCACTTCGACATGGCATGGGATAACATAATCTACCACGATCTGGATAGTCCACTAATGATGTCAGAAGATCCTATTATTGGAGGAATGAAATATTCAAAAAAATGGCAAGTGACGGTTGATGATACGCCTGGACATGGAGCTGATTACGACCCTAAGTTTCTAAATATGTTTGATTGTTTAACTGTACGGTAAGCAGCTTTTTTCTTAAAGTGTCTATAATAATTACTAATTAACACTAATCTATTCCTGAGATCTGAGCCCACCTTTTAGTGAATAAACTCTCTTTACTCCACGTCCAGTTAGCCTTGCTACAAGATCATTAGATCGTTTTCCTGACATGCAATAAAACACCTGTTTTTTATCCAATTTAGAAGTCCACCCAACTGTATTAAACGTACTCAGTGGTATTTGAATCGAATTACTATCAATGTTTTTATGTTCATGATCTTCAAGTATAGATATCAATTCAAATTCATCCCTATTATTTAAAACTTCTTCCAAACCTATTTCTGGAATATCGCAGAAATAAGCTACAGAATAGTTAGAAGATCCATACTTCTCTTTAATATCTTCCGTCCATGACTTTTTTAACTTAAGCTTCATCTGATTGTTAGTTAATATATCATAAGAAAGTAAGCTTCCAATCAATGGTTTACCAGCCTTAGTAATAAACTTTATTGCTTCGTTTGCTTGCAAAATACCTATTAATCCAGCTAATGTTCCTAATACGCCAACCTCAGAGCATGATGGTATTTCATCGTTAGGAATAGGAAAAATATCTCTAAGGTGTATTGAATTCGAATCTTGGTTCTCAAAAAATGACACATAACCGTCATACTTATAGATTGCACCATAAGAGACAGGAATATTATTCATATGGCAATAATCATTTACTAGGTATTTTGCTTGGATATTGTCCGTACATTCCAGCACGATATCGGTATTAGCAAGCAATTCATCAATATTTGATTTAGAAATCATTTGATTATAAATAGATACTTCCACATCGCTATTCAATTTCTCTATATGCTCTGCTAATACAGTAGCTTTCGTTTTATGAGTCGGCTTTTCTGAGAAAAAAACTTGTCTATGAAGATTGGTTACATCAGGGATGTCACCATCAATCAAAATCAAATTACCTATTCCGGCTCCAGCTAAGTATGGCGCAGCAATAGAACCTAAACCACCACAACCAACAATAGCTATACAAGTATCTAGAAGTTTCTCTTGCCCAATCTCCCCTATTCTATCCAATAATGTTTGTCGAATATATCGCGATTTATTCATCATCTAATTTTGATTTTGCAAGTTCCATTTCCTCTGGCGTATTTGCATTTGTGATAGCATTCATATCATCTAACACAACTTCCTCAAAATCTGAATTGATAAGTACCTTTCGCGGACAAGCGTATCCAAGAGACAGAAAAGACAAGAACCTTTGATAGGATCTAGGTTCATAAATGGTAATCAAAGGTTCAGGGAATGGATTTTCCACACCACGAAAAGCTGTTGCAAATTTACTTGTATTCCTAGATTCAATTAATCTGTCTAAAAGTACTTCATCGAGGAAAGGAAGATCGCATGCTATAACAAGCCACGCTGCATTCGGATCGGTCATCATAGCTGAAATGATAGCTCCAAACGGCCCCATGTCAACTAATCTATCTTTGATTACGAGTTCAGGTTTGTCCTGAGGAATAAAATCGTATTTTTTTGAAATGTAAGTGTCTATACCTTTCTTATTCAACAATCCATGCAGATATTCCTCTTGACTTAATCCATCATGATATTGGATTTTCGATTTATCAAAACCCATCCGCTGACTCTTACCTCCAGCAAGAATAATAGCTTTTAAAGGCGGTACAGCACTTTCAACTTTAGAAGCTATATACTTAGATATATCCTCAATCTCAGATGATTTAAAAACAACAGTGTCATTTGTCATCTTAGCTTTAATGAAATCATAGATATCATCCTCAGAATCATCGATGATTACTATATCTATATTAGTTAGCTGATTAACTCTCTTTCTAAGCGATTCTTCTTTTTTAGGATCAATAATCACAATCTGATTACTTGCCATATAATGGTTACCATTAACGAAAGCAGCGTCAGCGTTCATCATATTAAGTCTGTTATCAAACTCATTCCAATTCTGGACTTTTTTCGTAGAAAATTGCTTTTTACCAATATGCAGGTGTGTGTCTTTTTGGGATGTGCTATGATCTGCATCTACATACAGAAAATTGTATTGTTCGAGTTCTGACGACAAATGATTAAATAATAAATTAATCCCATCACAATTAGTACCATATATTGCCCATTCACATCTATGATAATAACAAATATCAGATCTTTTGAGCTTGGGGTGTTTTTGATGTTTACCTTTTGAAGTCATTCTTTCCACCACTTTTTTGATCTAATTGTATGTCTTGTATCTGCATTTCATGTCCAAGTGCTTTGCACATATCGTATACAGTGAGTGCCGCCACACTTACTCCATGCAATGCTTCCATTTCTACACCAGTCTGTCCAATTGTTTTGACAGTGCATTTAAGCATAAATCCTTGATTATTTGGTTCCACAATTACTTTACAAGATGTGATGGGTATTTGGTGGCAGAGTGGTATTGTATTGAATGTATTCTTTACCGCCATTGTCGCTGCAATAATAGCGGTTTGAGCTATCGATCCTTTCTTAGTATTGAATCCATCCTTCTTTAAATTCCCGATAATTTCTGGACTCATCTGTACCATTCCACTAGCCGAGGCTAGTCTTTCTGTTGAGTTTTTATGACTTACATCAACCATCCCGGGATCTCCTTTTTTATCTATATGTGAAAGTTCTTTTTTCATACTATTTTAATATTGAGTGAAATGGGATAAACGAATACACTTCTCCTTTTTTGTAAACAACTTTGCCCTTAGGTAGTTCTACAAAGCCATCTATCATCGTCGAATGAACCATATCCCCTGAGCCATTTCCTTTGGAGATATTAGCATATATCTTACCTTGATCAAATTCGATCTTTGCTTGAGCAAAAAATGTAAGATCAGGTTTAAAAGTAATGTCTGCTTTTAATATTACATAAGGAGTAATATAAGATTTACCAATAGTTTTAGAAAGCCAAGGAAGGAAATATTTATGGAAACAGGATAAAGTAGAGAGTGGATTTCCTGGAAAAGCAAATACAGTAATTTTTTCGTTTTTACCAAACCAAAATGGCTTCCCTGGCCTTTGTGTTACTTTATGAAACAAACAATTAACACCCATTGAAGTTAGCGTTTCGGGGATATAATCATATTTTCCTTTAGAAACACCACCGCTCATCAATATCACATCGTATTTATCGATAAGTACTGATAACGTACTTTTTATTTCAATTTCATCATCTTGTATATGATAGTGATTACTTGACACCTCCAACTCTGTTAATCTGGCTTTAAGCATGTGCACATTAGACATACGTATCTGATGCGGAAGAGGAGTAGAACTAACAGGGACTAACTCGTCACCAGAAGATAAAATAGCTATTGTAGGATTTTTATTGACACACACGCTCCCCATCCCTACAGTTGCTAATACATTAATATCTATCGCTTTTATTGTATGTCCCGCTTTAAGCAATACCATATTAATATCATGGTCGCTTCCCGCTTCATGTACATTTTGATGATGTTTCACAGTGCTATTTATAGTGCATAAATTATCTAAAACACTTATGTCTTCATAACGAATTACGGTATCAGTTCCATTTGGAAGAACCGCTCCAGTCATAACTTCTATACACTTAGTACTATCATCTAATGTTACTTGTGGACTGCCTGCAGGTGCAATACTTTCAATAATATAGTCTCTACGATTTTGGTTGTAGGATTCATAAGAAATTGCTATGCCGTCCATAGTAACACGATCAAAAGGAGGAAAGTCTCTATCTGCCATTATATCAGAGGCCAATACTTGACCTATTGCGTTTTCTAGCAAAACTTCTTCAGAACCATAACTATTAGCTGTGGATAAGACAATGTCAAATGCTTCAGAAACTGAGATCATATCTTTAGTGTTTATACAATTATCAAAAA
Organism: Herpochondria borealis; assembly: GCA_032274145.1. Taxonomy (NCBI): domain Eukaryota; phylum Rhodophyta; class Florideophyceae; order Ceramiales; family Ceramiaceae; genus Herpochondria; species Herpochondria borealis. The sequence goes on along the minus strand of JAVCKV010177195.1, from coordinate 29,394 downwards.
ATCAACCTCCAATAGTGGTCATACTCCTGAATACATCACCAGTCATTTCTTTTTCAGCTTCATATCCATCTTTTAATTTGTGGAAGACACTTTGCTTGATAATTTCTGTAATATTTTGATCTGTTATAAGAGGATCTCTTAGCAGGTCTCGTAATTCAGTTCCTTTCTGAGAATATAAACAATTCAACAATTCTCCTTTTGGAGTCAACCGAATCCGGTTACAAGTACCACACAGTGATCGACTATAAGCTGGAATAATATCAAATTTTGAATCTCCAATTACATAATGAATCGCAGAACTTGGTTCTAAATCATTGTATTGCTTAGCTGCAGGATATTTAGTATGTATTCGTTCCAATATCTCAATAGCAGACATGAAAACATCTCGATTTCCGTCCCCTTCATTAAATGGCATAGCTTCAATAAATCTAACTTCTACATTATGCTCAATTCCAAAATCAACGAAGTCTATAATCTCCATATCATTAACACCTTTCATCACAACTACATTGATCTTGATAGGCAATTGTTCTTTAATACATTCATGAATATTTGCCATTACTTTAACAGCTTCATCTCTGCGGGTAATCATAAAGAACTTATCTCTATCCAATGAATCCAAAGAGATATTTAGACCATTGATCCCTATATCTTTTAGAAGAGGTACATCTAGCCGAGTAGCATTAGTCGTAATATGAACCTTAGGAAAGATATTACTTAATGACTTCAATAATTGATCGATATCCTTTCGAACAAACGGCTCACCACCAGTAAGTCGCACCTTCTTTACACCAAGAGATTTAAAAATGTTAGCCAGTCTTATAATCTCTTCATACGTTAAAAGGTCTTCTCGCTCAGAAAACTGAATTCCTTCAGCAGGCATGCAATATCTACATCTTAAATTACAGCGATCAGTTACCCCAATTCGGAGGTAGTCAATAGTACGATTGTATTTGTCTATGAGCTGCAAGACTATTTGTTTGAGTGAAATGTAAATGTACGAATTGGGGTGTAAAGGAAATGTAAGAAAATGGTTTATTTGTTATGTAAGTGTGTCCGCACATTAACAAGGTGTGTAAGACTTGTTATTTATTAATAATGAACATATTATAATCAGCGTACAAAACTGAATTTGTAGACTTATTTTAAAAATGAGAGAAGATTTATTTTCTAAGAATACAGATATGCATGAGTCGACCCTAATCTATCAAGATTTCAATGATTTATAAGCTTTTCACCTCAGCAAAATTCACAGTAATTAGGTTAAAAGTTTCAATGTTTCAGAATTAAACTCCAAGTCTAATCTGGCAATAATTAATATTCTTGCTATAGTTTATCATTACTTATTCACATCCTAAATCTTGAATACTTACATCATCCGCATTAGGGAAACAATTACCAGACAGCAATGAAGTTGGCACAAATCGATCTAAATTGGGATCATACAATCCATATTTAATAAATGATTCAATTTTCAAAATTTCAATAGCCGTTAGCCCTAATGGTACAAACTCATCTGATATCTGAGAAGATGGAACATTATTGTTTTGTGGACTTCCTGTATTCTTATATTCAATCATTTCTTTTATTGAGCTAATAGATGCTCCATGTCCAAGAAATTCGATATTCTTCAAATTATAAAGTTGGGGTGTTTTAAATTTATATTTATCACTGTCATTTCCAGTAAACATCCCTCTTCCCAATTGAGCTGGATCTTCTGGATTATAATGCGTTACCGAAGCTTGGTCAAACTCGTTTAGACCAAGTGCATGAAACTCCATTTTATTAAGTGCAGGTCCAGTATGACACGAATTACAATTAGCTTTTCCAAAAAATAGAATTGCACCTTCTTTTTCAAAATCAGATAAGGCAGAATGATTTCCTCTCAAATATTTTTGAAAAGGTGCATTGTAAGAATTAATCGTTCTTTCATAAGCAGCAATAGCAAGACCAGCTGATTGTATAGTGTACCTATCTTCTGGATTAACATCACTAAACGCATTATCGAACATAGGTTTATAACCGTTATTAATAACTGACTCGGCATTATATTCCATTCTATGTACAGTAAGTCCAGCGATAGCTTGTGTCTCTAAGCCTTCGAAACCTAAATTATTAGTTTCTTTTGGTGTATCAGCTGTCCATAGGTCTTCGGTGCCTACATTCAAACTTGTAGCTCCAAATTGGCCATTCCACAACATAAGAGGTTGATATGCTCCATTGAGAACGGTAGGAGATCTTAGCGGTTGAACATCACATAAAGTGGGATCACAGAGTTGATTTCTAGTTCTTGCTTCACCCATAACGCCAAATCCTTCTCCTCCTTCACCAAGGCCTTGAGCAATACCAGCCTGAAATCCAGATCCTGCATGATGACAAGATGCACAAGAGTATTGGTTCACTGTTATAGGGAACTCACCATTGGTCGCAAAACCCGTTTCATGAAATAGAAGTTTACCTAGATCAACCTTCTCTTTAGTGATCTTATTATTAGGATCTTGAGGAATAGCATCAAAATCATCAGACTCTGGAAGCATAAAGTAGGATATTCCACCTTCATCACTTGCTTGAAGCAAACTAGTTTGTAATTCATCATTAATGACATTCACTTCCTCTTCATCACCGCAAGAAGTAAAGCCTATACATGCTATAAATAATAAATATGTAATCTTTTCCATTTCAATCTTTTAAATACGAATTGTCTTATTAAAGACAAAGGTAAAAAGATTTAGAAAATATAAAATTCTAAAGCAAGAAAAAGTCAAATAAGAAAAGTAGTTGTCACTTTGGAAGTATGTTTTACTGTTAAATGAATATTCTTTCACATTATTGCTGACCAAAATATAATGAACATAATTAATTCTTCCTTAATAACAGGTATCAGACAAACACACAAACATTAGTTTTCTATCTTTGTTATTCCATTATAAATACAACAAGACATGAAAGAGTTTTTATACATCTTAGTAATCATATTTGTGACTTTCGGAGTATCATTTATACTGATTAATCTTAGACAAGTAGTCACTGGAAAAGAATTCAGAGGCACGTGCGCATCAAATAACCCAATGCTTAAAGACAAGTTAGGTGATTGTACTGTATGTGGTAAAGGTCCTGAAGATGAATGCCAAATGCCAGAAATAAAGCCAGCTTAAGTTTTATAGATTATTACCTCTGAATTAGTCTAGTTCCAAAGCTAAAGATTCCTCCTAAGACAAAAAGTATGGCAAAAGTTGCTAAAATGAGCATGCGTTAATAGTTGTTGTAGTAGATTTTTTTAAACATTAGTAGCTACAAAAATCGTCTAGTTTAGTTAGTTGTTATCACAAGTATAGGCAACAAATAGGTATGAAATTTTACAATTGCTGTTTTATTTGAAATATTTTTATTTTACATATTTGCCTATACTCATAATCAAATATTAATACCTTTATAAAAAACATAATATGAATCAAACCTCATCTCCATTTAGATATTTTCTTACTCTTATTGCTATTATTTGTATTTCTACAACAAGTTTTTGTCAATCACAAAAGATAGAATCGTCGGGCCAAATACTTAATGCGCTTGAAAAGTTCGGAGTACTTGCCAATGTACTTTATGTAGCTGCACATCCAGATGATGAGAATACACGAATGATAAGTTATCTATCCAATGAAGTCAAAGCTAATACTAGATATCTATCATTAACGAGAGGTGATGGAGGACAAAATTTAATAGGTCCTGAGATCAAAGAGTTGTTAGGTGTAATTCGTACGCAGGAATTGTTAGCTGCACGAAGGATCGATGGAGGATCTCAGATGTTTTCTAGAGCTAATGATTTTGGATACTCTAAAAATGCCGAAGAGACTATTAAAATATGGGATGATGAAGCTGTACTTTCTGATGTTGTTTGGGCAATTAGGAAATTCAGACCGGATGTAATTGTAAATAGATTTGATCATAGAACATCTGGTAAGACGCACGGACACCATACAGCATCAGCAATGCTCAGTCATAAAGCATGGGATATGGTTGGTGATAAAACAAAATTCCCTAAGCAGCTGAAACATGTCGATACATGGCAACCTCAGCGTCAATTCATGAACACTTCTTGGTGGTTTTACGGTAGTAGAGAAAACTTTGCTAAAGCAGATAAAACGAACCTAATGAGTGTGGATATAGGAGTGTATTATCCTATCTTAGGAACATCAAACAATGAAATTGCTGCAGAGTCAAGAAGTCAGCACGTATGTCAAGGTATGGGATCGACTCCTAGAAGAGGATCACAATTAGAGTATTTTGAATTACTTCATGGTGATATGCCACCGAACAAAGCAGACATATTTGAAGGTATAAACACTACTTGGTCTAGAGTAAGAGGTGGTGAACAAATAGAAAACAAGTTGAATCAAGTGATCAAAAATTTTGATTTCAGAAACCCTTCTGCTTCGTTACCTCAATTGGCAGAGATCAGAAGTCAAGTAGCTAACCTAAATGATAAATTTTGGAAAGATCAAAAGTTACCGTTTATAGACAAAATTATAGAAGCTTGTGCTGGATTATTCTTAGAAATGAATGCCAATAGTAATACAGCAACAGCAGGTTCAGAAATTGAACTTTCTACAGAAATAATCAAAAGACTAACAGGAGATGTAAAATTAAAAAGACTATCAGTAAGTAACACTTCTATAGATACTACATTAGACATTGCTCTCGGGGATAATGAGGGAATATTATTTGATCATACAATTATTTTAGATCCAAATGCAAAAACAACGTCAGCCTATTGGTTAGAGAAAGAAGGATCTCTAGGTATGTATAATGTTAAAGACCGAAAAGATATTGGAAAACCAGAATCTGATAGATATTTAGTAGCTCAATTTGATTTAGAAGTTAATGGTGTTCCACTTACAATTTCACATCCAGTGACTTATAAATATACTGATCCGGAGAAAGGACAAGTTCACCAACCTTTTGAGATCGTAGAACCATTATATACAAGTATAAAAGATAAGGTTTATATTTTTTCACAACAACGAAGTAAGTCTGTAGCTGTTTCTGTAAAAGCAATGGAAAATCAGCAATCTGGTTCTGTTTCACTTTCTCTTCCTGATGGATGGACTTCTACCCCACCAAGTATTGACTTTTTAATCAAGAATAAAGGAGAAGAACAATCATTTGACTTTGAAGTCACACCTCCGAAAGATCCTCAATCAATTGTTGTAAGACCTTTAGTTACTACAATGGATGGAAAAACATACAACACCGAATTATTTAAAATTGATTACAACCATATACCATTGCAATTGGTATCATTACCGGCTAAAGCTAAATTTGTTAATCTAGATATAAAAAAAGAAGGCAATAGAATCGCTTATATCGAAGGTGCAGGAGATGCTATCCCTGCTAGTTTAGAGCAAATAGGATATAATGTAACGAGAATCAGTCCAAGTGAGATTTCTGCAGAATATTTAAAAACATTTGATGCAGCCATTATGGGAATCCGTGCCTATAATAAATGGGAAGAATTAAAATTCAAGCAAGAAGAACTCATGAAGTATGTAGAGGAAGGAGGAAACATGATCGTACAATACAATACGAATAGGAGACTTAAAGTAGATAATATTGGTCCATTTCCAATCAAACTATCAAGAGATAGAGTTTCTGTAGAAGAAGCTCCAATTAGAATGCTCGCTCCCAATCATGAAGTATTAAACTTTCCGAATAAAATTACTCAAGCAGATTTTGATGGTTGGGTACAAGAAAGAGGCTTATATTTTGCTAACGAATGGGATAAAAACTATACGGCTATACTTTCGAGTAATGATCCCGGAGAAGATGCAAAAGATGGTGGAATGTTGATAACCAAACATGGCAAAGGTTACTTTACGTACACAGGATATAGTTGGTTTAGGAACTTACCCGCAGGTGTTCCAGGAGCTTACAGACTATTTACCAACTTGATTTCCTTAGGAAATATAGACAGACCTTAAAATGAACGAAAAACCAACTTGGAACAAGAGTTACACCCTAGTACTATTGCTAAATGCTCTGTACATCGTACTTTTCTTTATTATAATGAAAACATTTAGCTAGATGTCAAATATAGATTGGATTATACTAGGTGCAACCCTTGCATTTATTGTTATATATGGCGTGTGGAAAACACGTAAAGACGAAGGGATGGATAACTACATCCTTGGTGGCAAAGAAGCTAAATGGGCGACAGTCGGCTTGAGCGTTATGGCTACTCAAGCAAGTGCAATTACGTTTCTATCTACTCCCGGTCAGGCTTATCATGATGGGATGGGATTTGTGCAGTTCTATTTTGGATTGCCGATAGCTATGGTTATTATTTGCATTACTTTCATACCTATTTACCATAGATTAAAGGTATACACAGCATATGAGTATTTAGAGTCTAGATTTGATCTCAAAACCAGGACTTTGGCTGCAGTGTTATTCTTGATTCAGCGAGGACTAGCAGCTGGTATCACCATATATGCTCCAGCAATTATTTTGTCTACAATATTAGGATGGAATTTGTATCAACTTATTGTTATTATTGGGATTCTCGTAATCATTTACACTGTATTGGGGGGAACAAAAGCAGTAAACGTCACTCAAAAACAACAGATGGCCGTCATCATGTTTGGGATGTTTGTAGCCTTTTATTTGATCCTTAGTTATCTTCCAGAAGGTGTAGGTTTTATTGATGCACTTACGATTGCAGGTGCAGGAGACAAAATGGATATTGTAGACTTCTCTTTTGATCCAAAATCAAAATATACTTTCTGGTCAGGTATAACTGGAGGTCTATTTTTGGCACTCTCCTACTTTGGTACAGATCAATCTCAGGTACAACGATACTTATCCGCTAAATCTGTAAAAGAGTCCAGAATGGGACTAATTATGAATGGATTACTTAAAGTGCCAATGCAATTTTTCATTTTATTGGTTGGAGTGATGGTATTTGTATTTTACCAATTTAATAAAGCTCCAATTTTCTTCAATCCGTTAGGTGATCAGATATATGAAACTGCGGCGGCCGATGAATATAGGTCGGTAGAAAAAGAATATGATCAACTGTACCTAGACAAAGAGTCTTTATATGCTTTGGTTGCAGAACAAGGAATCTCAGAAGAATCTACCGCTAATATCAATAGACTGACTATCCAAGAAAGGGAGATTAGAAATAAAGCGAAAGAAATACTAAAAACAAATCTTCCAGAAATTGAAACCAACGATAAGGATTATGTATTTATCACCTTTATATTAACCTATTTGCCAAAGGGACTAATTGGGCTTTTATTAGCTATGATCTTCTCTGCAGCGATGTCAAGTACCGCCTCAGAATTGAATGCATTAGGAGCGACAACTTCTGTAGATTTATATCGTAGGCGAATCACCGGTAAGTCTGACAAACATTATCTCTTGATGACCAAATCACTAACGTTAATGTGGGGGATCATTGCGATCTGTTTTGCTTGTTTTTGTACACTGGCAGAAAATCTAATTCAATACGTCAATATTATAGGAAGTGTTTTCTATGGCACAATACTGGGTATTTTCCTAGTTGGATTTTATATAAAATCGATCAAAGGGAATGCTATATTCTGGGCTGCCTTAATTTCTGAATCAATCATTATTCTTATCTTTTGGATGGATATTGTAGGTTATTTATGGCTCAATGCAATCGGTTGTATCTTAGTGACAGTTGTTGCATTTCTAATTCAAAAAATGTCTAAGAATAGTTAATTTTCGAAGCTGATATTGCCCAGTTCATCTAATTTATTCGTCATTTGACTGACGAATAGTCTTAATTTGTAGTTCAATTGTAATCTAATTATGATCTATTCTCAGAGTAGATTGTTGTAATGACATCCTTTTGATACCAAAAAACTAAATATGGAGAAATCCTTGACACAAAAAAGCATACAAGAGTTAAAACCTGCCAACACTTTAGAAGCGAACGTCTTGACGATGGATTATAGCGAATTGAAAGATGGTGAAGACATTTATATTTCTACTGCAAAGTTCTTAGAACTAATTAAAAGAGAAGATTTAGAAATTCCGTATGAAACTAGTTTTAGTTTTGATAAATACATTAACCAGTTAAGATCAAATAATAATGCAAGTGATGGCAATGTGCAAAATATCATACTGGATTTAATAGAAAATTCTGAAGCTAATCTATGTCAAGATAATATTGGTGATTGTTCTATGATGCAATCAAAAGCTGCACAGATGTTATTGCCATCAATGTTCTTTCAAAATGAAAAAAGCTTTATTTCTAAGCCATTTACCAAGCAAATGATTAGATCAACAAAAGGCTTGGAAACATTCATGGCAGACGAGGACTGGGAGATGAAAATCAACCCTAATTTAGTTAATCAAGATCATAGTATTGTTTCTATTGGCAGTTACATCCTTCAATATTGTTATGGAGTTGAAACATTTGATTTTTTTACTGACCAGATAAAATTTAGAAACAAAAAGACAGGAGCTGAAAAATATGAGGACATAGAGATTAAATTAGATTATGTAGAGATAATAAAAAAGAAACCTTTACTTCCATTGTCTGATGATGAAATTCGACTTCTTTTGGAAAACACAAATGACATAAATCTATGGCTCAAAATGCTACCTCCTGATAGATTTGCATTTAAAGGATTTGCGATAGGAACATTTCACGATGTAACTAAAATTCAAATACACTCTCTAATGAGAGAAACAATCACAACAATATCTGAAGCAAAAGATCCTATTGTAACCCTTAATTATGTAACCAAAATGTTTCGGTCTTATTTGAAAGACTCTAGCATAGAAATAGGACTTGCAAACCTACAATTTGTAGATCTTATTGATAAAGATTCCGTATCGCTTAGCCTAACAAAAGAGCTTGATATAAGAAACATTATTTCAAAAGAAGCACATGAAGGCCAATGTATTTATAGTGATGCAGCATATAAACATAAAACAATAATATTAGACGATATAAACAGAAAAAAATCTCACGCGTCAGCTGAAAAAAGACTTCTTAATCAAGGAATACAGAGTATTATTCTAATCCCCGTAAAGAATGATGCGGGCAAACTAATTTCAATTCTAGAGATTGGTAGTAGAAACAAATTTGGTGTCAATAGTATTGTCATGATCCGTCTAGAGGAGATGATAAAACTTATGAAGTTAATGATGAATACTTTTTATTCTGAAATGGATAAAAGTGTAGATTTAGTCATTCGTGATCATTTTACATCTATTCATCCTAGCGTAGAATGGAAGTTTAAGGAAGTTGCTACAAAATATAAAATCAATCAGGTTAATCAAAATGTAGGAAGCATTATTGATCCCGTTAAATTTGACAATGTATATCCTTTATACGGACAAGCCGATATAGTAGGCAGTTCTACTTTAAGAAACAATGCACTTAAAGAAGACTTGATATTTAATCTTACAGCTCTAAATAAGTTATTATCAATTTGGTTAGAAAAGAAACACCTATTTCTTCTTCAATCCTACAAAATAAAGGTAGAAAGTATAATTTCAAATCTTAGCCATGATTTCGAATCGAGTGATGAGTCTACTATTATTGATCTTTTGCATGGCGAAATACACCCATTGTTAGAAGAATTAAAGAGTAGACATGATGAACTTCCGACTGCCCCTTATGCTGAATATATATCAATCTTAGATGAGTCTTTTGGGATTGTGTACAACAAACGAAAACTATACGAGCAGAGTGTAACAAGCCTGAATGGTAGACTTTCAGACTTCTTTATGAAGGAAGATAATATCATGCAGAATACATTGCCCCATTTCTTTGAGAAATACAAGACTGACGGTGTAGAATACAATATCTATGTTGGCCAAAGTCTCCTTGAAAACGATCATTTTTCAGAAAATGACCTAAGAGAATTTAGAATTTGGCAATTACAGAAAATGATAGATGTAACTCAGATGGTTGCAGAAATCACGCCTACCCTGCCCGTTCCAATAACTACAGCTCAATTAATCTTTGTCTACAACAATGAATTGAATATTAAATTCAGAATGGAAGAGAAGAAATTTGATGTTGATGGCGCTTACAATGTAAGATATGAAATCTTAAAGAAGAGGATTGATAAGGCAACTATAAAAGGTACAAACGAAAGACTTACTCTTACTGGAAAGGTTGCTATTGTTTATCTGCAAGAAAAAGAAAGGAGAGAATACTTAGAATATATTAACTTTCTCAAGCATAGTGGTCAAATAGAAGATAACATCGAAGAATTGGAATTGAACAAATTACAAGGAGCTGAAGGTTTAAGAGCGTTAAGGATTACTGTCAAATCTAAGGACTTAGCAGATTCATAAAAAGATTTGACTAATCAGTTATATGAATAATTAGTACTTTTGGAAATATGGAGCAATTAGAAAAAGCAAAACAATATATTTCCAACCTGTTTGAGAAGAACCTCGACCCTGTTTATACTTATCATAATTACGATCATACAATCTTAGTTTTAGAATCTGTAAATAAGATCGCTTCCATATCCGAAATAGAGGACAATGACTTACTGATATTACAACTAGCCGCCTTGTTTCATGATTCTGGATTTATTAATGGAGCAAAAGACCATGAAACCAAAAGCCAAGAAATTGCTAGTAATTATTTGATAAAAGAAGGTTTCTCCGAAGAATTTATATCTAAAGTAAATTTATGTATTGCTTCTACAAAGATGGGATCTAAGACAACTGATCCTTTGTCAATGATTGTAAAAGACGCTGATATGAGCGGCTTAGGTAATAAAAAGTACTTTTCAATAACTGAAAAATTAAGAAAAGAACTTAATAATACGAATACACCTACGCTTAGTAAGAGTGAATGGAGAATTGGTAATCTCAATTTCCTCAAAGATTGTGTATATTACACACCAGCTGCCAAGCAATTGTACGATTCTCAAAAATCAAAAAATTATCAAAAACTGTTAAAAAAACATTCGAAACCTGAAAAGAAACAACCTAATATTACAATAGCACAGAATAAAAGCGCTCAGACTCAATTTAAAACTGCCCTCAGAAATCATATTGACCTAAGTAATATTGCTGATAATAAAGCCAATATTATGATAAGTGTAAATGCTTTAATCCTAACAGTAGCACTACCCTTTTTGATTGATAAAGCAATGGATAATCATCACTTTTGGTTACCTACTGTATTGCTTGCTATGGTTTGTCTAGTATCGATGATATTCGCAACATTAGCGACAAGACCTATTAAACTAAAGGGAATAACTACACAAGAAGAAGTGAAAAATAACGCTTCTAATCTATTCTTTTTTGGTAATTATCATAAGATGACTTACGAAGCATACAAAGCCGGAGTATCCCATGTAATTAATGTTCCAGATGCACTTGAAGATTCAATAATGAGGGACCTTTTCTATTTAGGAAAATCATTGGGAGGCAAGTTTAGTTACCTAAGACTATGTTATAACATATTCATGTATGGAATTACATTTACCGTTTTAGCATTATTGATTGTCTATTTCCTGTGATCTTTTTCGAGTTCTAGAGATAACACATGAGCTCTAGGTTTTTCTTAGATTACCAAATAAACAAACCAACTACTTTATATCAACCTTGTTAATTCCAAATAAATGACACTATCTCATATGACATAAATATTATTTTTATATTGCAAGAGATCATAACCACTGCAACAATGAAACATCAATTAATTACATTTGTTATTCTTTTATTTTCAATAAATAATCTTAGCAGTCAAGCTCTAAATGGGACATATACAATCGGGTCGGCAGATAAAGATTTTCAAACTTTTACAGATGCAATATCCTCATTAGTTGACAAAGGAGTTGATGGTGATGTACAGTTTCTTGTGGATCCAGGCAGCTACAATGAACAGATCAAAATTGATTCTATTATCGGAACAAGTGCGGATGCCAGAGTTTCTTTCCTATCCTCTACCAGAATAAAAGAAGATGTTATATTACAACATGAACATACTGGCTGGTCGACTCAGGTCAATTATACTGTATACATGAATGGTGCGGACTATGTAGAGTTTTCAGATCTCACGATAGAAGCGCTTCCCGAGAATCCAGAATCCGAAGATTACAATAGGGTTATCTATGTGACAGGTAATAGTGATCATATAACGTTTCGAAATAATATTATTAGATCTTTTTATACGAATGAACACTACTTCGAATACAATGATTGTATAGTGGTAGGTGGAGACTATCTTGATTCTAAAAACAATAACTTTTTCACATTTGAGAATAACCATGTTATAGGAGGTGCTACTGGAATTAGTCTTTCAGGATCCAATAGTGCAGGTGATTTTGGCACTTCAGGCTGGATTATTAAAAACAATCACTTTATAGATCAGTCGACTAATGGAATTGTAGCTTGGATAGCTAAAGATCTCTATATAGAAAACAATATAATTACTTCGGGTCTCAAAAGTCATGGATTTTACAAAGGAATAGAGGTAAATCAAGCCACCGGTGAGGTAATTGTTAATGGAAACGCTATAACTGCACATAATAATGGCAGTGGAATATTTATATCACACACAGACAATTCTTTTACCGATGGAATAAAATTAGTTAGTAACAACTCAATTATTATTAATTCAACTTACGAATCAAATAATAGTTACGGCATCTATTCCTCGTTAAATAACAATCTCAACATAGCTCATAATTGTATATATCATGTTGGCGATAATAATAAAAACATACTCTATTACTCTAAAAGTAATGATGATGCGATTGACAATACAGTCTTTGTAAATAATCATCTATTGCAAGACGCCAAAAGCGTATGTTTTAAGACTGACAACTCCCAAATCACTTCACCGTTCAAAGATTTCAACAATTACTATGCACCAAATGGAAGTATGGCATTAATAGGTTTAGATACATTAAAAAGCTTTACTGATATTCAAAATAATGGCTATGACCTTAACAGTAGTAATATAAACCCCAATTTTTCTAGACCAGACTTTTTAGTAGCTACCAACAATTTGGTATATAATACTGGGACATCTTCTATTGTTGAAAAAGACAAATTTGGAAATACTCGCTCAAACATGAATCCTGACATAGGTATTTATGAAGGTGTGATTACTCCATACGACGTTGGTATTTCATCCTTTTCTTCACAGAATGAGTTGATTTGCGACCTTGCTGACAATTTGAAACTGACCATTAAAAACTATGCGGATGAAGAGTTAAATTCTGTAACGCTGAAGGCAAAGAACCAGGAAGGTACAGTTGTTACTTATCCATGGAATGGAACACTCTTGAAAGGCGAAGAAAGTAGCCCAATTATTATTGACAACCTAGATTTATCATCTGATCAGACCGTTATAGCTTGGACGGAATCTCCAAATCTAAAAACTGATTTATTTTCAATCAATGACACTATGGACTTCCAATACAAAAAGGGAATGTCCGGAGATTATTCAGTCGGAAACGAAAGTGCTGATTTCCAGAGTTTGAATATGGCAATTATTAACCTGTCAAACATTGGAATTTGTGGACCTGTGAGTTTAAACATTTTGCCCGGAATCTATGATGAAAAAGTATATATTCCATTTATCGAAGGAACTTCAGAAGTCAATACGATAACGATTCAATCGATGGAACAAAACAAATCATCAGTATCATTTGAAAGCACCAATTATGATCTGAATTACATATTCAAACTAGAGGGCACAAGACATATACATGTCAAGCATTTGACATTCAAAGTCACTTCTTCTACAAGTGATGCTAATTCGATTACATTAAGTGGAACTACCTCAGACTGTATATTCTCTAATCTAGCATTTTCATCTCAGTACTCCTCTGGTAATTCGTCTACAACACTTGATAGAAGTTCTTTTCTCGCCTACCAGACTGACATTAAGAATATCCTGATTGAGAAATGTAATTTTGGACGAGCACCATATCAATTAACTATACGAGGGGGCAATAGTTTTTCAACTTCCGATAATATAATCATCCGAGACAATGTCTTTGAAGAGCGTTCATCAGTCTCAATATATATTGAAGATGTGGAAAATGCCACAATTTCAAATAATGTTTTCATAGGAGAAAGAAGTGGATATGCATTAAGCATAGTAGATTGTTTTGGAAGTATTAAAGTCGAAAGAAATAAGATTAATATAGTTGAAGGAAATGGAATTAAACTGGACGGAGGAATGTCAACTTCAGAATTTCCATTAACCATTGTCAATAATTTTATTACAACGCCTGGCTCATCAATAATCGTTGAAGGTTGCGCGAATACCAAAATCATACACAACAACCTCAATATTACTCAGGCTGGCGTTGGTTTATCATTGAATGTTTATTCAAATTTTGAAGAATTAAAATTCACTAATAATATAATAAATATTCAAAACGGAAACAATCTATATAATTTCAATTGGTCGTTTGATGTCAATACAAATTTCATTGCGGATAACAATGTCTTATTCTCACATATTAAGAATGAGATGATGATATATGTAAAAAGTGAACTGATTCCATTAAGCCAATGGCGAACGGACTATCAACATGATTTAAATAGCATTATCACCAATCCCAAATATATATCGAATCAAGATTTACATTTGTATAATACGGTAGCACTTGATGGTAAAGGGATGCCTGGTACTGAAGTGTTTACTGATATTGATGGAGAGTTGAGAAATACATTAATGCCTGATATAGGAGCGGATGAGATTGATATTGATATTTCATTGATCAAAGATTTATCTATTGAAATGGTGTCACAACCTAGTCATTCGTCTTGTGATTTATCGAATTCAATAGAAGTGTTAATCAAGAATAATGCGATCTCTGCAGTAGATTCATTTTATATAATGTATACACTGTTTGGGAAAGAAAGTGTTCCTCTGAAAGTGGTTAAACGTATAGAGCCCGGAGAAATTATAACACAGAAAGTCATCGATTATCGTTTCACTCCCAATACACTTTATAAACTTGAAATAGATATATCAAAACCTGACAATCAAGTTGATGATTACTATAGTAATAATTCTCAATTACATGATTATTATAGAGTTTTGAATATTCCAATTAATAAACATGAAGATGACTGCGACGACACCGTTGATTTATCTATATTATCCCACTTTGATTCTGGAATACTATGGTCTACTGGATCTACAAACCAAAGACTTATAGATGTTGCTCCTGGAGATTATAATGTCACTCTTACTACATTGGATGGATGCCAAATTACTAACGCGATAACAGTAGAATAATATGAAAAAGATAGCGGTATTAATATTCTATATGTATTATTCTATTCATTCTTTCGCACAGATTGAACCAATCAATTTTATAGAAGAAGTCAACTATGGTTTCCTTTCAGGAATTTATGATCACTTAGTAATTGATGACCATTTCATTGTTATAGGAACAATGTCTAATGGGGAAAATTTCTTCACGCCGACAGTGACAAAATTAGACAATCATGGAAATTCCTTATGGTCAACTTTAGATCAATATTCAGAATCTATTGAGGGATCAATTAGTGGTAATCTTAAATTAATTTTGACCAAAAAAAATGAGCTGTTTGCATTGATTAGAAATGATATTTGGAAAATAGATATTTCGACTGGTGAGATCCTCTCGCAATATGAATTTTTCGGTGATTATAAGAGTATTGATAAATTTTTGGATTATGATGATAACCAACTACTCGCAACTTATAAAAAAGACATCAACGGAGCTCCAGACATTACAGAAATGGCATTGATACATAAGACCGATAATGATACTGTCAAGACTATAAATTTAGGTGCTTATACTTCACATACAGAAGTAGGTATAGATGATGTCAAAAACATTTATATCGGAATAAACGATACTATTACTAAATATAATGGCAATAATTTAGAGCAGACCATTTGGAGTATTCCTTTAGAAAACACAGAAGAAATATCTCGAATACACTTTGATGATAAAGGCGATTTATTTGTTTTCACAAAAAGCCCTAATGATGGTGGACATATTCATAGTATAAACAGACATACTGGAGAAATTAATTGGACTACTTTTGCTTCGGTAGGTGGTACAGGAGTACGGATTAGAGTTTTTGTCGAAGACCAAGAACACCTTTATATGACGTATAGACATATCTATGTAGGTTCAGTTCAGGCTGATTTTCAAGCTACAAAAATAAAAAAAGAAGATGGTTCAATTGTTTGGAAAAACACTTACAAGCTTGATGTTGAAGAATTAGAAGAAAATCCAAATGGTAACAATGCTGCGGCTATTAATATAGCTTTGGATTGTGATCGTAATCTTTATCTAACAGGATATCATGGAGATTCTAACTATGGGCCCGCTATGTGTGGAGTAGTAAAAGTAAATGCAGATGATGGTAGTAAAGCATGGGATAAAACCATTACAATACTCCCAGAAGTACATGATGTATCTAGTTATGGAATTAGATTATCCGTTATCAATGATACTTTAGTTGTCATGGCCAAGCTGCAAACTGAAGAAAATGGAAGAAGTAGAGCACACATCTCTGGATTAAGTTTGGAATCCGGAGAGATCCATTATACTAATGAAATTGACATTGAAAGTTGTGAATACTCTTCTTTTAATGATTTACAATTAATTGAAGATGGATTTGTCGATGCTTCGATTACAGGAAAAACTGTTAGTTCAAGTATTTATCGTTCATTTGACATTACAGAGAAGGTCGCTATAAATAATTACAATAAGCAGTACGCTGGTCAAGTGTACTATAATTCATTTGGACATTTCCTGACTTCTTATTCGCGGAATGAAAGCACAGAAACTACAATGATATATAGTAATGCGCTATTGAATCCAAATATATTGAGAAAAGATACTATAGTTTTACCAACCCTTAATTCAAAACCAGTAGAACTATATGGAGGTATTGGTTACAAGGCACTCTTATATGGGGTTGAAAATACTGTTAGAATGTCTTTTTTGAAATATAGCACCAATTCTGTAATTGATACAATAATGGATATTGATGGTTTTGACATTAACGATCAGCCTAAACGCAATTGTTTATTCTCCCCATCTTCATCAGAACTCTGTTATATAGGTAAAGACAAATTAGATATTTATAGCATCAATGATTTTTCTCTTTCAAGGAGTTACTCATATTCATCCACATTACATGCTTATAGTCACGTGATTGTTAATGATTCTATTATTTGTATTGCAGGTAGAAGTGATAATCAAAAAATCAGCTTACTCCTAATGGACTATACCAATGGAAATACAATTTGGCAGGTAGAAACACAAGATTTGGGTAAAGCTTACCAATTAAATTATGATGGTGTCAATGGAATCTATTTAACAGGTACAGCGGAAAACAATATGTACGCGGCCAAGTTTGCTTTAGAAAATGGTCAGATAGAATGGCAGTTCGATAATGATCAACTAGCATTTCAAACTATCCCTATGGATGCAGCTATAATAGCAGATAGGAATACATTAGCCATTGCTTGCAAACAATACAAGGATGTAGAATATTCTGACGGTATTCTTATAATCTTAAGTCTTCAGGGTAATATAATTCACGTAGAAAAATTTGAAGATGAATTGAAAGCAGAAAGTTCTGTCAATACAATTTTTGGAGCATCAAATAACAAATACTACTTAGGTGGTAGTCACAATACTCTAAATGAAGGAAAACGTGGATTTGTTTATTCGGCTGATTTTTCAGCAATTGATGATCAAGCTGGTATTACTGGTCAAGTATTCTTTGACGAAAATCAGAATGGCTTGCGCGATGACGATGAACAAGGTCTTCCTAATATTCGGATTAAAGTAGATCCTTTATCTGGCTATACATTAACAAATAATGATGGACACTACTTCAAATTAGCCGCAGAAAATGAAGTATATACAGTAACCCCAGAAATTGACACCTCTATTTTTGAATTAACGACTGACTCAACTTCATATACATTGACGTATATGAATTCTAGTTCAAGTATTTCCAATAATGACTTTGGCTACACTGCAGATTTGGAAGCAAATGTAAAGGCTAATCTTACATCTGATCCTACTCGTTGTAACTCAGAAGCAAGATTCTATTTAAATGTACGTAATGAAGGTTATCTGCTGGAGTCAGGAGTTATCACCTTGACTTATGATACTAATGTGGAATATCTGTCAGCATTCAATGAGCCTGACGAGCACCTAGAGGATAGCTACACATTAAAATGGGCATACAATTCACTTTTGCCATTTGAAGAAATATATTTCCCTATTCAATTTAATATGCCAGACGAACTAAGTACTGGGTTAGAAATGGAATTTGTACTGAAAGTTGAATCAGATCAAGTGAATACCATTTTGGATCAATACACTTATTCACCAACTGTGCTATGTTCATATGACCCTAATGACAAACTTGTAACGTCATCTGGAATTCAGAGTGGCAACTACACTACTTTTGGTGACAGTATACTAACCTACACCGTACGATTTCAAAATACTGGAAATGCTCCTGCTATCAATGTAGCAATACGTGATACAATAGACGAAAACTTTGACATGCAAACATTTAATGTTGTAAACTCAAGCCACAGTTTACAAACAAACATAAATGGCCAATATGTAGAATTCGTATTCAAAGATATATACCTAGCGGATAGCATATCGAATGAACAAGAAAGTCACGGACAAGTTACCTACGAAATAATGCTCAAGGAAACGATTCAAGACAATACAACAGTAGAAAATAGTGCCTCTATTTATTTTGATTTCAATCCTCCTATCAAAACAAACACAACGAAAAATACTATGGTAAAACAACTGCCAACGAGTATTGAAGATAATAGGATCCATTCATATTACTTACTACACCCAAACCCTACAAGAAATGAAATATTTCTAATGAATAATAGTAATCAAGAGATTGATGAAATAAGAATATTTGATGCTTCTGGAAAACAAGTCATGACAACCAATAAAAAACGAATCCTTACAGAAAACCTAAATTCTGGGTACTACATTATGCAAGTGAGATCAGGAAGTAACCTTAGCATGCTACATTTTGTAAAAATATAATTAGACATTGTACTTAATGATCTTAACTAGTATACTCTAAATCGATACTGATTTACAGGTTTTCATAATTAGTACCTCTGCTTACCATGACTTAGCTGATTATCTACTTGGTGCTATCCTTAACATCGAGTTCTAGAGATATAACATGAGCTCTAGCTTTCTCTAAGTCTTCTTTTGTATCAATCCCAAAAGATACAGATTCTATTGTGGCGACATGTACTTCATAGCCATTATCTAACCATCTAAGCTGTTCTAATTTCTCAGACACCTCTAATTCAGATGGTGGCAGTGCAGTGACGTCAAGCAATGTTTTTCTCGCAAATCCATAAACGCCAAGATGTTGATAATAAGATGATTTAATGAGCCAATCTCCGTATGGAATATCCCGATGAGAAGGAATAGCTTGTCGACTAAAATAGAGTACTTTATTATTAATATCTTTTACCAATTTGACATTGTTGTAATCTAGTAATGCTTCCGATGATGCAATTCTTTTTGACAAAGTTCCAATTGATACAATGTCACGTTTCATTAATTCTACTAGAGCGACTAATGCATGTTTCTCAAGGAAAGGCTCATCAGCTTGAATATTAATTACAATATCAGAATCTAACATTGCTGCAACTTCAGCAATTCGATCGGTTCCTGACTCATGAGCATGTGATGTGATCATACTTCGCATATTATTATTAATGCAATGATTCATAATCAGCTCACTATCTGTAGCAACGATTACTTGATCAAATAGAGCTGTAGAAACAGCATTTATATATACTCGATGCAACATGGACATACCAGCAATATCTGCTAGTACTTTTTCAGGAAGCCTTGTACTTAGTAGTCGAGCCGGTATTATTGCTGTTATCTTCACTTGGTTGTTAATTTCAACGTAAACTTATGCAATAGAATAAAGTGATTCATTTCTTTTTACGTTTATTTGTAAATCAAGCTAAAATAAAAATAAAGCTAGATAATTAAAAATTAATCATAGATCGTTATATTTAATCTATGGCTAATATATAATTAACTAGTAATTAGATACTAACTAGAATATGATGGTATCTAAGTATGATTTTAGTTTACCTTTATAGCATATTATTATGACAAATGGCATATTGAAAATTCATTTTAAGTAAATTTTCAAAACATTTAACATTTTGTTGTAACATTTGAAATTAACGTAACGTCAAGATAACGAACATGGAAATAAACGAATTGATAAAGATTCTAGAACCATATAAAAATAAAATGTTCCGGTATGCATACAGTATTATCGGAAATAGGTTTGAAGCGGAAGACATAGTGCAGGAGTCGATGATAAAGATCTGGAAGAAGAAGGATAAATTCGCAGAAATAGACAACAAGGAAGCTTGGGCTATAACCATAGTTAGAAACTTAGCAATTGATAAAGTAAGAGCTAGGAAGAATAAAAAGACAAGTGATATAAACGACTATTTCCATATTTCGGATAGTGGACCTTCACCTGATGTGAAATTAGAACAGAAGGAAGCAGTAAGAAAAGTGGCTGAGATAATGAATACGCTGCAAGATGCACAAAAGGAAATTATAACACTTAGAGATATCGAAGGTTATACATACCAAGAGATAGCGGATATTATGGAGCTCAAGGTAGATCAGGTAAAAGTATACCTCTTCAGAGCCAGAAAAATATTAAGAGATAAATTGTCTCCGCTTAGAAAAATGATTTAATTGATTTTGCTACATATAGTAACTAAATATAACAATGAATAACAACATCAATAATATACTAGAAAAATACTGGAATGCTGAGACTAGTCTGCAAGAAGAAGCAGAACTCTGTACGTATTTCGCTAGTGAAGATGTAGCGGATGAACATAAAGAATATGCTGATCTATTTTCCCATTTCTCTCAAGAACAACTCGTAAGTTCTGATTTAGATGTAGGAAACATTATTAATACTGTTAATGATATAGATTCACTACTTCTTAAATATTCAAATGCTAATACATCATTAGTTGAAGAAAACATACTTAAAGCATATTTCTCAGGAGATGATATCTCTCAAGAACATTTAGATTACAAATCACTATTTGATTTTTATAAGACTGCAGGTCAAATGACTACAGATATAAAATTCAATATAGAAACTATAAGTGTTGACACAAACATTGATTCTCTGCTTAATAAATACTTGAATGCAGAGACAACAATAGATGAAGAAAAGACATTAAGCGCCTATTTCCAAAATGGATCAATTCAAGAAGCGCATATTGAATACAAACCTTTGTTTGCATTTTTTGACCAAGCGGCTAATATGAGCACCGATTTAGATATTGCATCTATAATTGGCCAGAATTCTATTGATATAGATAATCTTTTAGAAAAGTACTGGAATGCTGAAACAAGCTTAGATGAAGAAGAAACGCTTCATACATACTTTGCTGGTAAAGCTGTATCGGAAAAACACATTGCAAGTAAAGACTTGTTTTATTTTTACGCAAATCAAAAAAGTGTAGAATCCAACTTAGATCTAGAACAATTATTCAATAAAGAGGAATCTAATAGTGGTAATGCATCAACTGATACTGTAACAAAACCACAAGCAAGTGAAGCAAAAGTAATCACACTTCGTAAGATGGCAACAGCTATCGCGGCTATCTTTGTCCTTGGGTTTGCAGCTGTTACTGTAATGAACCAGACCGCTGAAACTGAAACACAGTACAAAGGTAAGTACGTACAATTAGATGAAGAAGCTGAAGCTAAAGAAGCATATGAAATTACAAAGCAAGCTTTCGCTCTACTCTCTAAAAAAATGAATAAAAGTTCAAAGACTATAAAAAGGTCGATGAAGAAAGCTGAAAATGCTAGCATATTTAAATAAAAGATTAACGCTCACGAATCGTCAATCACAATTCAGATTTAGAACTAAGGCAAACGCTTGGTTTATGAATCATAATAAATATTAAAAACACAAAAATGAACAAGTTATTATCTCTATTATTAGTATTATTTATGGCCGTTAGTGCTAATGCACAAGTTGATGCTATAGATAGATTTTTCGAGACATACCAAGATGATGATGATTTCACTATGGTATATGTAAGTCCAAAGATGTTTCAAATGTTTGCAAAGGTTGCTGGAGACGAATTGGATTCTGAACTACAAAGTTTAGTTAAAGATTTAAAAGGTCTAAAGGTACTTAAAACAGAAAAGAATGCTTTGGCTGTTTATAAAGCTGCCCTCAAGAAATTACCTACAGATGAATATGAATTACTCATGACAGCAAGGGATGATGGTCAAAATGTAAAAATATTAACCAAAACCAAAAGTGATGATGTGATAGAAGAATTACTTCTTCTTGTAGGTGGAGCTGACGAATTCATACTTGTAAGTTTCGTAGGAAATATAAACTTAAATGATCTTGCAAAAGTAGCATCAAGTCTAGATATAGATGGTGTAAAACATTTAGAGAAACTCGGTAACGATTAACAATAACAAAATCCAATATTCCAATTACTCTTTGCCCAAGGGTAATTGGAAATTACAAAACCTCTTGTCGCATATTAGTATTTCTTAGTCGAGTAAAATAAGTTACTCACATGATTAAGAGTAACTTACTTATGCAATATTCAATCAGTTAGATATGAAAAAACTATTCTTTGTATTAATCTGTATACTCTCATTCCAAGCCGTACATGGTCAGAAATCAGTAGATCGATTTATTGATAAAATGAAAAAGCACAAAAGTGCTTACGTTGTAACATTACCAGGATGGTTACTAAGAACAGGAATTGAAATCGCGGATGACGACGAACTAATGTACGAAAGCGGATTTCAAGAAATCGCAGATGGTATAAAAAGACTCAGAGTTCTATTTATTGATAAAAAATCTAACCTAGGCAAAAGTGAACTGCGCTCAGTAATCAATAAAATCAAAGAGCAAGATGGTTACATCGACTATGCAACCATAAAAGATGGAGACACAAATGTTCATGTAATCGTTAAAGAAGATAAGGAAAAAGTAAAAAGCCTCGTGGTTTTAGCTAGCAGTGAAGATGGTTTTACAATTCTAAATCTGAAAACAGATATAGATATGGAAAAACTAAAATCTGCTAACCTATCCTTTAATAAGAATAAAAAGTCAGTCCATACTAACCACGATCATTAAATAACTAACCTAAACTATCAATCATGAAAAATATAATCGCAATCTTACTAGTATCATTTATTTCTTTAACTGCTAGTGCACAATACGGTGTAGACAATATATTCCGTAAGTATAAGAATGATAAAGGTGTCATCGCATGGCAATTTGAAGGTGATATCGCAAGTATGCTTAAGACTAAAGACGGAGATGAAATCAAGAGTTCTTTAGAAAGTGTTGATTTTGTAATGTTCATAGAAGAAGGGACAGATATAAGTGACAAGGATCAAGAAAAATTAAAGGAAAAGATTAAATCCGATAATTATGAAATGTTAGTCCATGCAAGAGACAAAGGTCAAAAAGTCAAATTAATGGGTATCCAAAATGGTGATACAATTACAAAAGTATTTGCACAAGTTTCATTCGAGAAAAAATCTGCTTACTTCTTCTTAACAGGAGAGATCTTCTTAGAAGATTTGAATAATATAGAATTTGAAAGCCTAATGGATGGGTTAAACTTCTAAAGGTTTCGAAGATGAAGTGGTCTGATCATTTTGAGTGATCAGATCACTAACTTCATAGATTTTGTTTTGGTCTTGTGCTATTATGTGTAAAATATTACCTTCACATCATGAGTGACATAGATAGGTATAAAACTATGCTAGATGCCATTGAAAAAGAGCGTCAGCATGAAGAAAAATATTACGCCGCGATAGCAAAACAGAAAACTGACAAAGACCTTGTGGAGGCGGGCATTCTCCTTACTTCACTTTTCATAAAAAAGAAATACTTTACGATTGGTGAATTCGTAGAAATACAGTTTGAAATCACTAAGAACTTTGATAAACCTAACAAATTCAAAACTGGTGCTGGTGTACAATTAGTCTATCAAGCAGAAGAGACTCAAAGAGTTCGTGGTACAGTTTCATACAAGAAGAAAAATGAAATTGGCATCATAATTCAACACGATATTATATCAAAAGGACACCTTTCTGATAGTACATCCTACAAATTAGAATTGATTTACGATGAACGGCCTTACAAAGTCATGAGAGCTGCGCTTAATGAGGTAATAACTACCAAAAATCCTATCATACGAGAATTGAGAGAAGGTGTTCGTAAAAAGACTGCCTTAGATTATGCTGCAAATGATAATCCTGAAAGATGGCACATGCCAATTCATCTCAATACAGATCAGCATAATGCAGTAAAGGGGATTCTAAATGCTGGTCAAATGGGTATCATCCATGGCCCACCAGGAACTGGAAAGACGACTACCCTAGTTTCACTTGTTCAAACACTTCTCCAAAAAGAAAGGAAGATATTAGTCTGTGCTCCTAGTAATAACGCAGTAGATCTACTGGCTCGTAAAATTCACGAATTAGGAATCAAAGTATTACGAATTGGTAATGTCACCAGAATCAATGATGATATCGCTGAATTAACGATCGATGAACAGGCTAGAAACCATCCAGACTGGGGACATGTAAAGCAAATACGAATCGAAGCTGAAGCCGCTCGAAAAATGGCAACAACCAGAAAAAGAAAGTTTGGTACTGACCAAAGGCAAAACAGAACAGACATGTTCAAAGAGTCCAGAGAACTTAAGAAATGGGCAAAGGATATGCAGAATAGACTTCTTGAATCTATTGTTAGTGAAAATCAAGTAATTGCTACAACGCTTATAGGATGCAGTCATAGATATATAGAAGGTATCGTTTTCGACACAGTCATAATCGACGAAGCCAGTCAATGCATGGAACCTGAATGCTGGAATGCAATACTTAAAGCTAAGCGAGTCTTCTTCGCAGGTGATCATCACCAATTGCCTGCCACAGTAAAGAGCACTGAAGCTGTCAAAATGGGTTTATCTGAGACTTTACTTGATCGTATGACTGATTCCATAAAGCACCACTACCTCCTTACAGAGCAATATAGAATGAATGATGCAATTCTATCTTTCTCAAATGAACAGTTCTACAAAGGGCAGCTAAGATCGAATGAGGCAAATAAATCACACACACTAGAAGGCGATGATACACCTCTGGTTTTCATAGATACTAGCGGTTGTGGATATGAGGAGTCATTCGGACAAAAGTCCAGAAGTTTATATAATGAAGGAGAATTCTTTGTAATAAGGGAACATGTATTGCTTCACAAAGAAAAATATACAGGAATCTCTATTGGTATAATCAGTCCTTATGCCGAACAAGTAAGATTCATTCGGGGTAAAATTGAAGAAGATGAGGTATTAAGAACCTTAAACATAGAAGTTAATTCAATTGATGGATTTCAAGGGCAAGAAAAGGATTTGATTATTATTTCACTTACTCGATCAAATGATCAAGGTATTATAGGATTCTTAGCAGATTATAGAAGACTAAATGTTGCGATGACTAGGGCTAAAAGGAAATTGGTCATAGTTGGTGATGGTGCAACTCTAAGTAGTAACGAGCTATATCTCAACTTAATAGATCATGTAGAAAAAGAAGGATTACTCCAATCCGCTTGGGAATACATGATGTAAGCACGAAATCTCAAGAGAATAAAACCTGTAATCCATTGATGAGGAATACACATTCGTAGAGTACTCAATGTTTTATAGTTATATACTAAATTTGATTTTATCACTTAAGTATAATGAGTATATTTACTCCATAATTTGAAGTAGAAGAAAAAAGAAAGATATGTTCGGGAAGTTAAAATCGCTTTTTATTTTAGAAGATGAAAATGAAACTAAAAAAGCAGCAGAGAAAGGAAAACAGGAGCAAATAAAAGTCGATAACAAAAAATCTGCGCCAAGTGTAACAGCTCATGACATTACAATTGATGTTGCTAATACAACTCCACCTCCCTCAGGAAAACCAAATGCAAAGTTTGTCGACATCTTACTTAAAGCTGTAGAAAAAGACAATCTCGAAGGATTCGATTATTTGGAATATAAGTCATCTCTTCAGTCTCTAGCAGGTATGGACATGGATGAAGCAACCAAATACAAAAGTGCACTGGCTATGGCAAAGACTATGGGCGCCACTCCTAGTAAACTTATAAGTACTGCAAAACATTATCTAAAGTCTCTTGACAGGGAAAAATCTAAATTTCAAGAAGCACTGAAAGGGCAAAAGGCCAAACAAGTTACTGGAAAAGAAACTTCTATCAATAAAATGACAGAAACAGTAGCTAAGAAAAAACAACGAATCCTTGATCTACAAAAGGAAATCGAAGCTGATACTGCAAAAATGAAAACCATGAAAGATGGAATAAATCAAGCAGTGGCTAAAGTTCAAGCAACTAGTGATAACTTTCATTACGCTTATAATGTGGTTACAGGGCAAATATTAGATGATGTTGAAAAAATGGAGAACTACTTGAAATAATATTATTCTAATAGTCGGATTGATTATCTATAATTTGTGAATTCCTAGAAGTGATATTTCAATAAATATGCTCTAATTCATGCGAGACACTAGTCTGGTATTTACAATCATGTTCGATCATCAGAAACTAAAACAACGAATATATTACTTCGCCCCAATAATATCTCTATTTACAGCTATACTTGCATTTAATTCAAATCCAATTAAGATTACAAATGCATTAAACTGTAGCCAAAGCATAATAACAATTAGTGCTCCAATAGATCCATAAAGTTCGTTGTATCTACCGAAATTATTTACAAAGTAGGAGAACCCAACAGATGTAAGAATGGACAATAGAGTTGCTAATATAGAACCCGGATTAACAAGTGCAATTCTCTTTTTCAAAGAAGGTCCGTACCGATAAAGTATGGTAACACCTATGTATATTAATAAGAATGCAGTCAGTGCCTTGATTATAGTAATAATCCATACGGAGGAATCAGTAAGACCTAAGCGTTCAGATAGATAACCTAATATCAAGTTTCCTATTATCAATAAGAAGAAAGAGATTATAAACAATACCGAAAGGAGTAATGTAAGTAAGAGTGCGACCAATCGTTTCTTTAGGTATGATCTTGTTTTGAATGTCTGTTCGTAACTCTTATCAAAACCCGACATAATAGTAAGCATCCCACTAGATGCGAAGAATATTGCTAGAATAAAACCTAAAGAAAGCAATCCTTCTCGCTTAATTCCTATTATACCTTCTATTATCCCTAACAAATATTTATTAGCATTATCGGGCAAAGCCCCTTCCATATACTCTCTCAATATATCAATGTAACTAGACGATTGAGTGATGTTTTCAGAGGCCGGCAATATATTCTGAAGGAACGTTGCGAAATCTGATGGCTGAAATAGAATTGGAAGCAATGTAAAAAGGAAAATGATAAATGGGAATATAGCTAAGAACAAACTGAACGCCACACTATTTGCTCGAGTGGTGATATTATCCCGCATCATTTCTTTATAAATAAAAACAATAATATTATAAATTGGAACACCAGAAAACCCGGGTAGAGAATAGACTTTTGACCAATCTAATATTTGCTTTAGAATAGGCAATCCTAAAATACTTCTCCATATGGATCTTAACTTTTCTATCAAAATAGATGCTTTATCTTATCTGTAAGAAATGTAGGTGTAGAAACTCTTTTATTCGTTTTCATGTCAATAAAAAACAATTTGACCACTCCTTTATGGATCACTTTACCAGAATCAGATAAAATTTCATGATGAAATTCAATAATTTTAGTTGGTAGTTCTTTCAGAATCGTCCTAATCGTGATGAGTTCATCATATTTAGCTGGAGCTAGATATCTACATTCCATAGCTATTACAGGCATCATGACGCCCATTTCTTCTTCCATATATTTATATGTAGTACCCATCGCTCTGATCGCCTCTACCCTACCTATTTCAAATAAGAGCGCATAATTCCCATAGTAGAGATAGCCCATTTGGTCAGTCTCTCCATAGCGAATACGTTTTTGATGTTCGTGTATAAACATACTTATATATTCTCTCTAATAATCGGACATGTCATACAGTGAGAACCACCTCTAGCCCGTGATAACTCTGAAGAATCAAGGGTAATAATCGTGTTCTTAATTTGATCAGCCATGATTAATCCCTTTTCTATTTCAGGCATCAATTTACTAGCATGTACTACATTATATCCAGCATCTTTGAATGCCTTTTCTGTCAATGGATTCCTATCATAAGTTAATGCAACTCCTGGCCTCAATGCTACCAAATTACAGCCATCCGTCCATTGTTCTCTCTCCTGATATGGACTCTCTCCATCACCTGCAAAAATAAATCTTGTATCTCTATTAATCTCAGCCCAGAAAAACTCTCTTACTGAACTATAGACCTCTTGATTACCATCTCTATTTGAAAGGTAAGCGATTTGCGTACCATCAGGCGAGATCTTGGGATTGAAGTTATTTGTATCATCATTGGTAAGTTGAATCACATTACTACCATCGATATTGGCAATGATTATTTGAGTTGCAATCGCTTTGTTAAAGCGGCCTTTAGATTGAAAGAGTAGTCGTCCATCTGACATAAATTCTGGAGCGCCTCCTTCTAGTCCTTTTATTTGGCGTTGCTCCGTACCGTCTGCGTTCATTAGCCAAATTTCTTCCTGTATCTCACCTTTCTTATCATTGTATTCTCTGCCAAATGCAATGGTCTTCCCATCAGGAGAAAAAGCAGGGCCGTAATCCCAAACATTTTTTAAATTGGTCACACGGCGCATGTTGGTGCCATCGATATCTGCGATGTGAATAGACCAAGTTTTTCGTTTGTCGTATTTACCATAAAAAGCAATTTGCTTACCTGTAGGCGAAACCGCAGGGTAACCGCCAGCGTTATTAGGAACATCAATAACTTGTATCCGCCTCTGCCCATCTTCATCGCTCAAATAAATTGATTTATTATCACCATCTTGGAACCCATAAACAATAGAAAAAGGCGGTGAAATAGCTGTTTTATTGGTTTGACACCCAGTCGTTAAACCAATAAAACAGATAGAAAGCAGCAAACATTTTATTTCCGAAAATTTTTTAGGTGGCATAAAGCACAGTCCATAATGTAAGTAAAAGCTTCGGCAAATTATAAAGATATCAAAGTTAAAATCATGACGTTTCACTGATTTTTCGCTGACTTTTCGCTGACTTTTAATCTCCCGTATTTACCAAGTAATATTGGACGCAAGCTGAACAATTAATTCAGTTTAAACTTTCCTTGTTATTTAATCTAACGGTAG